>DWLS01004605.1:0-13736 GCA_018246255.1 Pachliopta kotzebuea | reverse complement strand
TGCTTTCGGCCACCATTATGGCCGTGAAAGCTTCATCGGACCCTGCGCTCGCGGATCCGGACTCCGCGAGCTAGAAAACGTTAGGACTCTGAACCGATTGATGAGGAGTTTTTTGAAGATGACCTATTCCATCGAGCTGATAATTGTCATGTGGATAGTTAATTGATTTGACTGCTTTTATATTTGCTTTTTTGATAAAAATTATAACCTATAAGCGATCGCCTTTTTCCTTATGTAGACTACGTTTTTTTTATTCAACTGAGCGACGAGATGGTATGATGATGGACGAGGCTTTTACACTGTAGTAAGTGATATTCTTAACCATGACAATATGGTGTTAGTTATCACGGTATACACACCACCACATTGCGCTCATCGTCTTTAGAAGTAAGGTATCAAATCTTGTTACTTTAGTAAATTCACTAGCAGACAGCACCCTTCAAACCAGAACACAGTAATATTTGCACACTATTATTGGCCAGATGTATTAGCAGCTGCAACCTAAATGGTCTGCCAACGAAAACCTTCCACCACTTCCTACGTGAAGAAAAACTTCGACCTCTTCAACCAGATCGACTTCCAACTCGTCACAGAATTCAATTTCCATTTAATTATTTACAACTTAAATCAACTTCTTACTGCGCAGTAGTTACATATTTACCTTATTTTTTATTATTTGTCTTGTAAAATGTAAAATATGTGAATCACACGATCAAAGTAAGTTTAATCAAGTTTTAAGAGCCAAGTCTGTGGGAACTTGATTTGGTCGTGAAATAAGGAATTTCATTATTTTTTAAACAATTTACTTTGTTTATAATAATTTAAGACTCAGTCGGTAATTCTCATTAAAACGGTCGAGCCGATTAGTGATTATAATTTAATTGTACTTAGTATTATAACATTATTAGGTTCAGGTTTAAAAGCAGCTATAGCAAACAAAATTTTTGTGGCAAGATTAGAACAGAAATATGATATGATTGTATATCAAGTAAAACCTTCATACTTATTAGTATTAAATTTGTAAAGGTCATGTCTGCACCCAAGCTGATAGATGTCTGTTGCTGGAGACCGACTAAGTATATATCACCGCAGCTCTATTTCTACCGCCAAATAGTTATATGCAAACATTGTTGTTCTGGTTCGAAGACTGCTATATGCTGGATATTACTTTGGCTTGGACAACGAGGGTTGTTGTGTGAAAGTAAGAAAGAAAAATTTATTTATTTACTTATATACTTATCGTTTTTATCTATTTGTTTATCTATTTATTCACATCCACACGTAAAATTATTATTGATATTTACAAGAAAGAAAAAATAAATATTACAGGGTATTGCGGTATGATGAACAGAAAAAAAAAATCGATGAACAGGCCTCCGCTGAGCATCTGCTGTGGGGCCCCTTTCACCATTTCGTGCTGGGATAACGAGACTTAACACTTTATGTCTCAAGGCAACGAGCGCAATGTGGTGCTGTGTACACAATTTTAACTAACACTCCGTTGTTATAGGCGTATCACTTACGAATCGAATAAAAACAAATATGTTACTACTCATTATTTCAAAGGACAGTTTCATTGGTATCGTTTAGTCGTAACTCATAGTCTTTTTCTTATTCAGTTAAACATAAACGTTAACAGTGTAATAAATGTAAGTACCTACGTACTAAGTACCACAGATAGTAAGATAAGAATTTTTGCATACAGTTAACAATCCGTATACCTTATCTGATTTTATTTGAATACCTCACTATTCTCTGTTAAATACATACAATTAAGTTCATTACGGCGGGGTTCTATTATAAATTTCTGAAGGAAATTATCACCTCGTCCTTCTTTACCATGGTTTAACTTTCATTAAGACATATATATATAGATAGACATCTATATATATGTCTATTATGTAGCAAGAAATATTACCTTTAACCTTTTTATAGGCCGTTGCTGTATTCCGGTCTAGATCAGGGGTCCGGCAACTTTTAAGACGGAACAGACAAAAATTTAAATTTACAAAATTTCAGGGTATTTAAAAATCCGCAATTTCTTTTATTGCTATCCAAATATATATATTTTTTAATTGTTTCTATTTGTTTATTAAAAAATATTTATGTATTACATAAGTTTGTTTTTCAAAGAAAAAAATAGTAATTGATCCTTCATACTCGTCTAATCCATTCAGAATATTTAATATTATTTTTTTTAATAAAATAATATTTGCGTGTGGACGCAAAAAATCTCAGGTACACATTCAGAAAGCCGCATGTAGTTCGCGAACCGCTGGTTGCCAAACCCTGGTCCAGGGAAGGCGTAGGTTCTCAAGCCAGTTTGGTAGTTTAGAATTATATTGCGTTACTTAAGACATAATTTGTAACTTAGCCTTATCTACTTAATAACTTCAGCAGGGAGTAGAGTTCAGCAAATTCATTATTGACTATAGCAAATAAATTTCTAATGTTTGAACTCATTCAGTTATACTAAAAGAATGTTTTAGAAATGTTCATAATATTTCGTTATTAAGGAGGCGAAACAGAATATATAAATATAACAGGGGGTAACAGGCGTTCCACATAACAACTCACGGGACCCAAACTCATCTGTTCAGCCACCATGGCAGGAGGTGGCCCTAAACTCCCCTATGACTAGGAGAAGTCTATGTTCTGCAGTGGATATCTATCGGCTGACGACGAAGTATCTAATATACTGTCGACGAGAGAAAAATTTTTGTGAAAGAAAAACGTTAACATTTCATCACCTATTCATTACACAAATCTTTCTTAAGTATAACATGCTAAGTAACTTACATTTTAATGATTATTAACGATCACATAGTCTTTAAAGATTTAAGAATATCACAGACCTAATTTATTTATTAGATCTACATTCAATCATACACTATAACATTATCAAAAGTACACAAAGACAATCTCATTAGAGCATCATATTTATTGTATAACCAAAATTAATTTTTCATATATATATAAATTGTTTAAATAATTTTTATCAACTAAATATTTCATTAACATAGCTATTTTATTGTTGTTAGGTATCCCATTAAATTGTACTAAAATCGATAAGCTAAGACGGGATATTTTAGCGCTTTCCACATCAAACAAGCGCTATCATCCAGCCTGAAACTAGATAGTCTAGATCACCGTTATCGTCATCTAATTGCGATGCAACTAGTATCGCAGCCACCACCTGGCTTCGGCTCCTTTTTTTTTGATTCGCTTTCGTGGGAAAAATTATTAAACACCTGTACTTCATGAATGATAGAAAAGCATGTTAACAACTGCAAGATAGTTGATTAACTTCAAGAATATTTAATACACAGAAGATATTTATTTTGTTTTAATTGGCAAAATTTTTATAATTATTTCTCATGTTACATATTATAGAACTCTCAAATATAATGTATACATTTTTATTAATAAAGGGATATAAAATATACCACAAAACAACTCACGTGAAACAAGTCAACCTTACCAGCCCGTAGAGCATCATGCCGATCAACAAACAAGGCTCTTGCTCTTCAACTCGCATTGGGACAGCGTGGTGGGAGATGGCCCAAATCCCTCATTTTTAGGGGAGGCTTATATTCAGCAGTGGACGTGTAGAAGCTGATGTTTATTAATAAAAAAACAATGATGATTACATTATAGAATACTCTTCCCGTCTGATACTTTAATACAAAAGGAAAAAGGACGAAAATAAAAAACCTAGTTTAGGTTATGTAGATAAAAAAAATATGTATATATATATATACATAAATATGATTTTGAAATATTTTGCTATAATTTCCACTATTTCTCTCTCTAAAGATGCTTGCTTTAATCCTATTTCTAGTATAGGTTAGTTTGCTATAGTTCATGAACGTGTTGATTTATATGTATATATGTAGATGACTGCTGTTTATTAACAATCAAATAATATTTTTAACATTATCATTATGTAGTTAAGTGAATTAGTAAATTTCTTTACGTATGACTAATTACATTTTTATTCATCACGTGAAAACACGTGAATGTGTGGAGCGTCCGCATAAGGCCCGGACTAGACAATTGTTTGAGGAAATTAGGCCGGCCCTTTGTCTAACAGAAAGGTGCTGTATACGTGATATAATTTTCCATTCAATTGTAAAGGTGCAGACAGACTATAGCGATGGCTATTGCTTATAAATCATTAATGAGCGCCTGTTGTTTTCTTCTGTTTTTCTATATCCTCAAAAGACCGGAACCGCAGATGCACCGAGCATCCGGTGACATCGATTACAAGACGATTGACAAGCTTCATCGAAGCTAACTAATAAGCTTAGAGCATTTAACATAAGCGAGAGATTATTAAAAGCTTTTAATGTAATAATTTTTTTGACATATTAAGATTTTAATTACCTATGAATAAGTCAACTAGAATTTATGAAGAAAACATTTAAACTCCATTACTTGATTGTATCATTGTAAAAGAGACTGATGCGCTGACTTAAATACTCCGTAACACTTGGAACTTTTAAACTGGAAGAGCCACATGGATATCCTTCAAGTATAAAATGAAATACAGGATATGGAGACGAGAAATCCCAAAGAAAAAAGTCTATAGCTCCTCCGGTTAAGGAGATATGAAAGGTCAAAGTTACTACTGTTCAACGAGAGGAAAAAATTTAAATGGATAAATTTCACTGAGAATCGAACTCATGACCTTTGTATCTAAAGCATGAAAATTAGCTCCTGGGCTATTCCTGCGCATTGTAAGCTTTGAGGAAATCCGGATAATAAGACGATGAAAGCTTCGTTTTTCAGGTTTATTTTCTAGCCGGTTTGAAACCTTAGTCATTAAGAATATTTCAAAGAACATTTCACACAATTTTATATTTCTACGGGTTTTAGTTTGTCTATGGACTTTAGCCTAAAAGCTAATTGCTTTGCGAAGTATAATTGTATATATATTTAAATTTCTATAAGTTGTCCAAATTGTTTGAATTAATATAAACATCCTTTTGTTTAATTTATTGGCCAAGATTTGATGAAGTCATATTCTTTAATAATTTATAGATTGTCCTATATATCTTAGTTTTATTATTATTGGTAATTAAACGTTACAAGATATAAAAATCGCTTCTTTTATTAACAATTGCCACGGCGTTACGTCCTCTTAGAAGCAGCTTCTATACTTTATAAGATTAAAAAGGCGTCGTTGTTACACTAATTACTGACCATAGGTGTTCACCGACCATCCAATATGGTAGCGGGTAGCTCCACCTGTCCCTACCTGCCATAATATACAACGCCGCTATCACTTTTCTACTTCGCATTAATTTACTCTGTAAAAATACTTCAATTTAGCGTCGTTTTTCATTGCTGATGTAGACTATTGCGAACTGTTCATAGTTCCTATGAATAATATACCATTTTTTTTCTGTTTGTTCATGTCAAAAGTAGCTTTTAATAGACATGATGACTGGTGATAAACAGGTGTTATAATGTTCTGAGATCTAAAGTTCTTGTTACTATTTTTAATGAATACATTATAGAAAAAACACTACTGTACTCATTTCAGTAAGTTCACCTCTTGTAAAGCTATCTATATTTTCTGTTATTCTTCCTACTCTTTTCTTAGCTTTCTTTTATCTTTTACTACTCTCTCGCTTTCATTCCATATAATGGAGTGGTTTGCTATTGCCTTCTCCGTTTCACATACTAGTCCGACCACGGATGGTCTTCACATAGATATGCAGGTTTCTTCACGATGTTTTCCTTCACACTTAAAGCACTTAATATTATTTGGTGTTATAGTAACTGAACATAAATTGAAAAATTAATTGGTGCAGGCCGGATTCAAACCCGGTACCTTCGGAGTAGAAGGCCGGCGTTCAAAAGACTAGGCTGTCACGTCTTCGAGTATATACTTAACAGTAAATAAAACTACTATTGACTTGTAAATATTTAGTATATTTTGCTCTCTGTAAGATTGCCGCGAATATCTCTATACTTAATAAGTTACTGGTTTAAATTAAAGTTTTACATACGCATGCTCTATAAAATAAATTTGTCAAATCTATTACCGCTTTAAATACAAAGTAACTCAGTATATATAAGTGAAACAATGTAAAGATTGTGTACTATTCTGTGTATATACTGGGCAGTATTATTTTTATACTAGTTAGTATTACTGGATAATGATTAATTATAGTTTATAGCCTATTTCTTTACGGGATACATATTTTTAATGATTGATGGTTTATAAAAAAATTATAATCTTGGTATATAAACACCATCACCATAGATTGAAGTCGGTGATCGTTGCAAAACGTTTATCTGGGTTCAATGATATTTCACAACGTGTTTCGATATTACCAGTAACTGCAAGAAACGTTTTGACATTTACACGGAGGCTTTTATTTCTTTTTAGGCGGCGGAGAAATGATCACTGCTCGTCTGGTGACCACTCGAGAAATGCGGCCTTGGTGGGACATCGAACCGCAACTCAATGCCGCACGGACTTTTTCTACACGACAAAAAAAAAGAAGTAATTAACAAGTAACCCGGCCGAGCATTAAACTCTCACAACGCTTTAAGATCTCCAATTTTATTCTTTTTAGTTCTTTATGACTATGTGGACGTTTTAGATGATGAATTGATTATCAGATCTTAATCAATGGAAAAGTTTATGGTAAAGTCAAAATAAACATATCCATTAAGTATAAATAATAGTGATACTCTTGCCAGTAACGTGGAGCTGGTTAAGATGGTATTGCACATTACTAATAGGCGGCAGAATGAGGAGTTGCGGTGGTACCTACTTAAACGGTGATCGACCACAGAGACCTACCACCAGTAACTGAAGTATTAGTTCGCTTTGCTTTTAAAGACTACATCGCCTTACCAACAGAAGCGATCATAATCATGTACTAATTATATTTGTTTTTGTTAATTATTTACTGAAGCTCAATTTCATAAATTACTAAGTAACAAAAACACCTTGGATGGTGAAGAATGGTCAATCAGAATACTCTCGTTCTCATAAGTTAATAGGACAACAGATTTACAATGAGGGACGATTCATGAGAATAGGAACTGTTTATTTAGAGACAGTACATATTTAAAAAAATAAGCCTTTAGCAAGTACAACATTACTAAAGTACCGCACTCTCAATTAAGGTACTCAGAATAAAAGTTAGTAGTTAACTAGTAAGGTATGAACTAATAGAACCTGGGACCGAATCATTTCACAGCAAAAAGAAGATAACACCATTCTTGACCCTTTCTCTTTTTACTCATATTTCTTTCCATCTCTTTATCACTCCCCTCATCCTATTCTTCGCCCTCTTATCTATACATTGCTTATATGCTTCAGCTGGCGAAGTCCAGGTCCTTTGGCCGGAGAAGCCTTCGCGGCAACAATAGTAAATGCGTCGATTTCACCATTAAAAAAATTCTTGCGGTGATGTAAAAGTAAAAACTCTGAAAGAAAAGAAAAGGTATATTACAAAGAGCGGCAGATTAAAAAATACAGAATGAAGGAAAAGCTGTAAAAAAAAAGTAAAATTTTATTATTTATTATAAGTATATTATGTAATAAGATAATGTAAAATGATAAAATATATTATGTATTATATATATTATGTGTATTATATTTGTTTTGTGTATATAGTTTAATGTTATATATGTTTTGTACCACAATTTAATAATATTTTCATATGTATTATCACACACCTTTTATTTTAATTGTTCATTTAACCTACCAACCTCATCATATCTCTGGACTACCCAAGGTAGACTGTAAGGTAATGCTAAAGGCATTCAGTCTGCCTTTAGTATTAAAAAGTATAGTGAGGGCATAGGAAAGAGAAAAAGAAGAGTCTTAACCAGAACAGGAAAGGGAAACGTAAAAGAAAAATTATAAAAAGTTCGTCATATAACTTTCCACAAAAATGTCAGTATATGTGGTATAATTACTAAGTTTTTTTTTTTAATATTACTTTAAATGTATACTCGTTTTACGTAACTGTTACTGATTACATCTGTAACTTTCGGTTGCGATGTTATCATTTCTATACGATTACTGTGACCGTAACATGTCGCCATGTAATTTGTCATTGTTAAACTATTTTCTCAATCTCATATCTTAACTTTAACCTATTTATTTAGAACTTTATTTGCATATAAAAAGGCAGATAAACTTAACGGACTGAATGTCTAAAGGCATTTTTTCCTAATCTACCATACGGTTGAGTAGAGAACTTGAGTAAAGGTAGTAACTAGTTAAAGTAGTATACACTGCACTATATTGCGCTCGTCGCCTTGAAGCATAAAGTATTAAGTCTCTTTACTCTAGTAATGTCACTAGCATACAGCACTCTTCAAAACAGAACACAATAAAGTTTAAACATTACTATTTGGCGGTAGAAATAGGAAATTTTTTACTTGACCTCTATTTCATAAAGTATTAAGTAATTATGAGACGGTGAAGCATGCTCACTCTGCTACTCCTGTTCTCATAAGTTGATTAGCCGGCAGATTTACAATGAGTTGTATAGTCTCGTTACCCCAGTTATTTCACCAGCATACAGCACTCTTCAAACTGTAACACAGTAACGTTTGCACATTACTGTTTGACGTTAAAATAGGAGACGCGATACCTACCTAGATGTTCGCCCGTAAAGGAGACCTACCACCAGTAAATTCTGATGATGTACATACTTAAGTTTAAATTGCAACAATAAGGTTGTAGCGACATATAAGTTAATTCCGATACATACATATATTTATGTTGACCTTTACTATTTACTTAGCCGCATCTGCCTCTATTTTTAAGTCTAAGCTGTATTAGACGCATATGCGAACAGCGTATGGCCAAAGACACCTGTGACCATTATAATTAATGGTCATTTGGTTTATTTTCAGTCATGATCTTTTTTTATAGTCATTTCCCATTTCCCGTCAGTTACTTCACGGTTTTAAGTGAGCAATTTTTTAATTGCAACTTGTTTACATAACTGCTTGCGAGTAAATTTTTCTTACTATTCTATTATACTGTCCACCTTGTTTAAAAATAAATTAATAATGATGATAGAAAAGGCGTTGTAATATTCCAATAGCAAAGTAATGTATCTCATTATAAATAATTTTTTTAATACTTCACCATTTATATATTTTCATCATTAGCCGATAGATTTCCACTGATGGACCTTCAATAAAGGGGTATTTGGGCCATCTCCCATAAAACTGGCCCAATGATGGATGGAGAAGCCATAGCTTCGTTCGTTTATTACCGCCACATGCAGATGAGGTTGGCTTGGATCCCGTGAGTTGTTGTGTGGGACTAAAGAAAATATACATATATAACAAAGCGTTTTGTTTTTTATTAACTTCATTAGTAATAATTATTTATTTAAAATATTATTTACTGGTGACAGTTCTCCGTAACCGGAGACTATCTAGTTAGGTACCGCAGCTCCTATTTCTACCGCCAAATAGTAATATGCAAATGTACTGTGTTCTGTATTGAAGGATGCTGTATGCTAGTAAATTTACTGAAGAAAGGAGACTTAAAACCTTATATCTCCAGGCGACAATCAAAATTTGGTGCTGTGTATACCGTCTTAATCAATGGTGGACTGACCAGATAAAAGCGGAAGAAGACGACTATAAGAGAGGAAAACCGGCATATTTTGAATCTTGCCACTAACACCTGAAGTGGTGACCACGACTACTCTATCAAAAGTGATACCGACAAGGAAAAATTCTCGTTTCTAATAAGAACAGCAAAGGCCTGGTACAACTTACCGGCGTCAGTGTTCCCGTCTAATTACGACGTGGGCGTCTTCAAGAAAAGAGTGAATAGGCAGTTATTAAGTTAAGGCGCTTTACCACCATAGACCATAGACCATATCATCATATAACACCAGGTGGGATCGTGGTCAAGCATTGACAAGTAACTAATAAAAAAAAAAAGATATTCTATGATGAGTCTTCTTAAAGAATTTAAATGGAACTATTTCTGTATTTCATCTAACAATCATTAAAAAACTGCATCATTTAAAGAAATAAGCTGTAAAGTATAATTCTTCGCTATAAACTAATACTAACTAGTATATAGATAGAATAGTACACAATCTTTACATTGTTTCTCGTATATATACGAAGTTACTTTGTATTTAACCGGTGTAAGTTATAAGGAAATATATTGCACAGTTTTGTTTTATAGAGCATGCGGATGTATAACTTTAATTTAGCTAGTTAACTTGTTAAGTATAGTAGTATAAGTTGTAACTATCTTACAGAGAGCAAAATATACTAAAAATTTAGAAGTCAATAAAAGTTTTATTTACTAGTAATTATATACTTGAAGTCATGATAGCCTAGTGGTTTGATAGCCTTTCACTCGGAGAGTAACCTCTTTTTATTTATTTATGTATTTATTTATTTTTCATTCTTCATTCATTCTTGCTGTACACTATTAAGGTATAAAGAACAGATTTAATGCTGTAATAACATTCTCTGCCAATCAGTAGGTAGGTATGAGAGTAATAAATAAAATTCTCTATATATTTTTTAAAAGGAAATAAGACGTAATAGCCTAGTAATTTGAACGAGGGCCTCCCAATTTGAAGGTAATAGGTTCGAATCCGGGCTGCAGCAACGAATTTTTCAATTTATGTTCAGTTAGTATAACACTAACTAATATCAGGTGTTTGACGGTGAAGGAGAACGTCAGGAAACCTACATATCCATGTGTTGACCATCCGTGGTCGGACTATTATGTGGAATGGAGAAGCCAATCCACTCCATTATAACTGCCAACAAAGTCTTCGTGTTTCACTCCACATGATGACCACGACCTTCAGTCATGAGGAAATACGACTTAGAAGAAGTACTGTTCCGCAGAATATCTTTTACTTGATAAAACTCATGTTGTCGATTTTCAAAAAAATTTTCTTTATGTATTATTACAAAGATCAAGCGTTTACTTTGTCCGTACGGATAACGAAGAGCACGTAGGCAGGCCTGATTTTAGGTCAGGCTATTTCTAGTACGTAATCAAAGTCTTACTAATACCACGGTGCAACAATGTGAGTAACTAGACAATCGAACCTATGTACCGTGTGTAGGGCAAACGGAACAATAGAGGCGAAGCGCAGTCGAGATAGCGCACGTCGCGGCTTCCCAGGGCTGAACAAGTTACAGTTTTTACATACTCTTTTAAGTTATTAAATTATTAACTTAATTATTTCCTACTACAAGATAATCAACGCATTCACCTGATGGTAAGTGATACGCTTACGAATAACAACGTGGTACTAAATGATATAGTACACACAGCAGCACAAACGCTCCTTGATTTTACACATGAGGTATTAAATCTGGTTACCCCAGTAATTTCACTAGCAGCACTACAGCTTTCATACCGGAACACAGTAATGTTTGCATATTACTATTTGGCTGTGAAAATAGGAACTGAGGTACCTACCTAGGTGGTCTCCGGTAAGAGACCTACCAGTTAAATCTATACTAATAATCATTCATACATTGCTATTAGACAGGGTCATATTAATACTACTATATCTTACTTAGCTAAAGACTTTTGACCCACTAACATTTTATATTAGAACCATGATAGCCTAGTCATATGAATGCCAGTCTTCCCCTCCTTAGGTACCGGGTTTGAATCCTGCCTGCACCAATAAATTTTTCAATGTATGTGTAGTATAATAACTCATATCACATGCTTTAAGCGATGTATCAAATCGTGAGGCTATAAAAAATATTATACATAAATGAAAACTGTAATTATTTTAATTTCTTGTATTACAAGAACATCCCTCTAATATCTTTACTTTCTTGGCGTGCGTCCGTGCAGAATGGAATGTCGCTATTCCAACTCAATGGCTGACATATGCTATATATACATAGCTATGGTAACAATGATTTGACTTTGTTCATTTAAAATTATTTTTTAATTGCGAATGCAACGGGCAACTACTAGTTTTCTAATAAGTTACTAACATAATTACATAAAGCTTTAAGTCTTTCATTATTATTATATATTTATAATAATACGAATGTAAACTCTTAATGAAATACAATATAATACATTCCAATGAAATTATTACCTGTTCACATACCACTTTTTGTCTTATGGTTGTTAGTAATTATTTCATATTAATAGCCTTGCCTATGTTCAGCTGTAGACTACAGCGGACTGATGATGATGATGAGGACTTCAGGCTATATATTTTCTTTAAAAGTTAAGAAATGTACAATAACTATTAGTTGTTAAATATTTATATAAGTCATATAGGAAACGTATACCAAAGACCAGCCTTAGGTCGCAGAAACTCTAAGTTTGTTGTTACCAGCATATTCATTACTGCCTCTAAAATGTAGTGACGAAACCTCACTGTGTTTCGATCCGAAAGTTACTGTACTAATGTATTATGTGGAATAACGAATTATATTCCAAACATTCCGCCTAAGAAGTGCAAGTGCAGAGTAACCATCCTTATTAAAGCAATATTTTTAAGGTCAGATACCATTAGGCAAACATCTTGCTAGTCTTCATAGTTTTTAATATAAAATATACATTATGCATTGCAAATATGTGTGTAAGTAAATTGTGTCTCATCGTTTTTAATGAAAACATTATTAACAGGCAATTGTTGATATTGTACGTTAGTTTCTAAAATCTAAGATAAACGTAATATCTATGTATCTTTAATGATAAAAAGAAAAATTGTTCTAATAACTTAAATATCTAAATAACGTAATAAATAAAAAAAGAAAATTAGCATAGATCCTAAATATTTTGATCATTTGATATGCTAACCTAGCAATAAAGCCAAGAAGAGAATAAAAACTGTATTTAATACAGACGATTGAATTTTTTTATATATATCCATATAATTTCAACCCTCTTTTTGAATATCTTCTTAATATTATATATTTTTTTAAATTTTGCCTACTTTCATTTCTATTTTCAATTATTAGATTTTTTTACATTTATACCAGATAGATTGGAAAATGTTATTGAAGGTTGACCCACCTTCGCGCAATGTGTTTAAAATAATTAAATATCTAATGTGCTTAATTATTTATACAAATTAAGAAATTTGAATATTACCTTGATACCATGACAAAGTATCGCAATCTCCCGAATTAATTGACCCGAAGACATTTACCCTTTTCTGCCAAACCTAAATTGGTTACAACAACATTACACAATACATTAGCATTGAATTGTAGACATTTATAACTTTTCAATATTACGACCTAAGTAATCTTCTAATTTCATTTACACTAATATGAATTGCAATTATTTGGATATAGTTTAAACTTTCATCATAAAACAAATCCAACTCTAAACCCAGAAATAATAGTGTATTTTGAAAATGAGTCCTATGATTTTTTAGTAGTGTTTGATGTTCAAAATAAAAAAGAAACTATGTTATAGACAATCCCAACTCTATTATAGGAGCGAAGTAGCTTCGACTTTGTTCAGATTCATAGCGAAACTAATGCTTAAGTAGTAGAGTTTTCTATGTATACTATAGTAGGAATAGTGCCTATGACTAGCTCGCGCCACCGCGACTCGTTTTTCGTACTCCAAGTACGGAATTAGGTTAAGGTACGGTTTATATATATATATGTATCTATTTTATCATCTCCCCTTTTTTTCTTCCCACCTCTTCCTCCTTCCCCAAATCCTCTTTCCTCGTCTCTCTCCTCTCCCTTATATTATATAATTT
>DWLS01004604.1:0-13736 GCA_018246255.1 Pachliopta kotzebuea | reverse complement strand
CCGCATAAGTCATTATGGGTCTTATGCAGGTCTTGTATAAAAGCACCTTCTGACGTAGAGCGAGCTTACTGGAGCTGTAGAGTAGGGGATGAAGTCTGCCCGAAACGTAGGCAGCCTTGTCCCTCACTCTGGTGATGTGCTCTCCGAAGTAGAGCCTGCGGACGAGTGTAACCCCGAGGTATTTGACCGAGTGTAAAACGACGTACAATCGCTTTAAACACTGTTAGAAGATGAACGTGCCGCTCGCTCGGATCCGAGTGGTCGGCATTGAATATGTTAAAAAACCTTTTTCTGGTCGAACTTTAAACTTTGAGCGATGATTAGTTTTAAAACCAATTTTATAATTAACCTCAGGCGTAGTCTGCACGATGAAGTGTTTATGCTGCCCCCAGCACACTGAAAGTACCAGCTGGCGCGCGTGGTTGCGCGTGGTCTCCCGCACCAGGTAGTCACCGTCGGCCCGGAGCAGCCGCACAACTTCCTCCCGCGGCAGTACTCCATGGAACCATTCCTGTTCCACCAGCGACCGCTCCGTCTCGCTGACGCTCACCTAAAATTGATTATTTAGCCATTGTTACTAACATTGTTCTATCTTGAAAAGCTCAATTAATATTTTCCATGACTTTTTAAGGATATCTGTAATTTAAAGAACTGTTACTTATTTTACTAACCAAAACCATAATAACATAGAAAAGAAGTACTTAATGCGTCAGAGACACTCTTGCGGAATCATTAGTAATGTGTAGTACAGAATAATATACTATAAAAGAACATATGAATTTTGAAAATAAATCAAGTATATAAATGTTTTTATTTTTATATCGGTATGCAGTAAAACTTTTTCATGTATTCGTCTGGTAAGGGTATCATGGTGTGACTCATAAAACAGTATACCGCGCATACCACGTGCTCCGATAAGGATAAATAACGCTGGAAGTAGGCGGTGCCTATATTTGATTACTGGAAACGTGTGCAATATAAAAACAGGGATGTATATAGCAAAATTAATTCTACAAATATCTAATATTTGAACACAAAATCGAGTTAAACTTAAATTATTAGGTTTATTATTAAAATACATTAGTGTATAACAATATAAACTCACTCATTCTCAAACCAGTTAAAATAAAACATACCATGCATACAATTAGGCAAATTTAAAACGAACACAAAACGAAAACATACGGCCTCCTTCTCAAGTTCTAACTGAAGCTGTTTCAAACGTTTCTTCCTCCTTGGTATGATAATCGGTGGCAGGAGATCGGCTTGAGTTATATACATAGAGAACGGATCCATTCTGATAAACTATATTTGTAATTTCACAGGAAAACAATTTGACCACATATAAAAGTTAAACGGAATAAGTTTCAGACGGCGCAGTCGCGTAAACAGTCTAGCGTGTAGGAGATTCACCTTGATTTTGAATTTGTGTGTTTAGAGCTGTCCAGTGCTATTTTAAATTGAAACGAAAGCTTATTCCGGTGCGAAGTTCGCGCGGTGGTAGGATGCACGCTCGCTATAATTAGAGCGGAGTGATGTGTTCCGATTGGACGGCAGCCGTGTCCTCGAAAGCTCATGCATTAGTGCGGCGTTAGTGTCACTCACCACGCTGTTAGGGCAACTACAACGTTTCCTTCTCTTCTTTAAAGAGCTATGGCCTTGAACACGACAATGCACATAAACATCAACGCGTTTCCGCAAGCGTTTCTTGAGGACCTTGATCCGCTTGCTGCGGACGGTCCGCACAACGGTTACCGTGTCAGCGGGCCCTTCGCTGCTACTCCGATAGGTTTTGGGCGGCAGCGCCGGGCTCGATGGGACCGACTTGCGCCTGAATGGTCTCGTGAACATTTTGAAGAAGGGCCTCGGTGGGATTATTGAATGGAGATGTAACCGCAACGCGTCCACCGAAGCTTTAGAGCCCAGCGAAGATCGGTCCTGATAATTTTTGGCATTTTTCCATGTTAATTTACTGCAGGACGTGTCAAAGAACATTTAACTTTATCCTGTTAAACACCCTTTTCGAATGCTTAATATCGGTTTTATAAAAATTATTAAAAACGGAAGAAAGACTGAAATTTATCTTTAATTGAATTACTGAAATCCTTAAATTTTGAGGAAACTACCAAAAGAAGCTTCTGAAGACATTTATGAGAAAACTTTTATTTATACAATATCATTATAAACATGAAATAATATTACACAAGTAAAAAGTAAATTTTGCACTATATCCAGAAAAACAATAAAAATATTAAAATGAACTAATATCTAAAAAAGAGAAATGTCTTATTACCTGATGATCGGGTGAACTTCCATCAAGGCTATCTCCTCCGACGGTCTCCGCGGAGAGATCAGGACATCCACTAGGCGCCTCCTCGCAGCCAAGTTCCGCCAGCGCAGTCCGTATCAGCTCTGCCTGCCGCGCGCACTTGCGTTCCACAACCCGAAGTTCCAGGAGCTTTGTAGGCTCAGATGACGTCACCGGTATCGGTGGCGGCGAGTGCCTGAACAATATTGAAATTCCCTGAAGTTTATTCTACATAACTATTTTATATTGACTTTTGTCGTCGATCATTGTTTAATAGTAAATAATTTTTAGGACAAGTTCAATAAAATATACTTATTAACTTTATGCCTTTTGATTATAAATAAAAAAAGAAAGTTCACAACAGCAAAATCACAATACTAATAGTCTTAAAGACGCCCACCTAATGTGACTTAGGTAACTCCAACAGACACAATTATTTGCTCGCATTATTCACCACAAAAGAACAAACGTCCGAAAGAAATACACTATAGCCAGAATAAGTATAATATATCAAATTCTTGAGGTCTATTGATACAAGCAAGTATTTCAAGACCTAGGTATTAACAAACCTGTCAATTCCGTTAACACCGTTGCTAACCCCTGTGTTGTTATTTTTGCAGACTCCATTCCCTATAATCTCTGGCCCGTGCAGCGCCGTCTGTTTCTCCCTGTTGTCCTGCAGCGAGGACTCGAGCTCGGTTAGCTTCTCTTTCAGCCACTCCACGGTCAGATTGTCAACGGTGAGCTGGTTAGGCTGCAACTTGCCGCTCGTGTCTTCCACCAGGCTTTCGTCGAATGTGAATGTTATTGGCGTTGATGGGGGTGACCTTGAAACATAAATAGAAGTTAACAAAGATGACAATAGATGTCCTTTAGAGGTTGTTGCAAACAGATATGAAGAAAATAAGTTTTTTTAAGTTAATCTTTAATCTTTGTTACAACTGCTTTTGAAGTAAATTCAAGGTTATGTTGGATTTTTAGACACAAAAATCTTCTATAATAGTTATTCTCATCGTATTTCTAAAAACAATATCTCTAAACACGTCGTCTATAGGTTCATAGCACTCCCTAGTATCCTTTTCGTGATAAACTCAAGACTATTTAGTGCTTATCGTCCTGACGAGGTAATTTTTTAGGTCTCGAAGTGAAGGGCATTAATCTACGCATTACTGCATGATTCAGATTTAAAGTGATTGCTATCGTCAACTAATCAAAAAACGTTATATAATATGATTCGGTTATACATTTTTTGAAAAGACTAATCTAAAGAGTTTTCCTATGACTTCATTCTTAAGTTAAGAAAGTTTTTTTTAACAAAATCTACATGTTTATGCAATGATTTAGGTTACGAGGAACACGTGAGAGCCAGACATAACAAAATGTGAATAATTATCATCGTCACTGTTACATATGTACGAAAGGTATTTTTAATAAAAATACTGATAAAATGTATATCCATGGATGGGAAGAACATAGTGTTAGTGGATAAAAAATTATTTATTACTAATATCTAAAATTGTGTTAAGACTATACTCTGTTTAGTATTTTTTCTATCAACATTATTTCTCATCCACCGACAAACATTTTATACTGATACTTCCACCTTTCGTACATATGTAACAATGATTATCCAGATAGCGCCTGCTATATATAAATATGTATATATTTAAAACCTATACTCTCGTTACGTCTTTACTACAAATGAAACTAATACGGACGGATTATGCTTATAAATTGTGGTTGTTAAGAAAAAATGGTAAACCGCATCCTGTTGTGAACTGTTTCACATTGACTGAAGATTTTTGCATTAAGTCAGTCTCCACAAACAGGTTTAAATATGATATTGAATAATTCCAACACGTCCACTAAGAAGTAGAACAAGTTAAAAAAAACGGGTAAAATCACACACAAAAAAAAAATCATGCGAAGACAGAAACGCAGAAACAATCAACGTATTGAATATTTACATGTGATATTTAAATGTATTGTGGTACTTATACTTACTTGTATTTTTCCATGAACTCCTTATATTCGTCCTGTGGTTTAAGATTCTGAATGGTAGACTCCACTTTGCTCTGGATCTCTTTGAATTTGTCCGTGCTATAGTCTGACCTTTGGACCACCTCTAATAAAATGGCTTTCCTGTTAAATGTAATAAAGCTATTGACATTAACTTTGAACATTAGGTGTGTTAGTAATATTTTTTCACAAAAACTTGTAACTGTGAATAATTAATCATTTAGTATTTCCAAGGTCCAAGGACATATAGTTACGTGGTATTAAGTGACAGTAAGGTCGTGAAGAATAACGAAGACTTTTATATGGAGTATAGTGTACTGGGCGAATCCCAGTACACTATACTCCATATAAAAGTCTGCTGTTATGGCGGCAATATAGAAAAACTGTATTACCTACTAACCTCTATAACCTTATTTAGGCAAGGTTACTCAAAATTATAGTTATATAATATTTATTCTCATCATCACCAACACATAGATGTCCACTGCTGAACATAGACTTCCCCCAATAATGTAAGGATTTAAATCGTCTCCCACCACGCTGGCCCAATGCGGCTTGGTGGGGAAATATATAAGTTAATAACATAATTTTTGTATTAATTAAAAGACCACGGAAATTAACGTCGACATAATTGATTAAGATTTAAAAAAATATATAAGAAAAACTAGATATAATTGGTCATAATGTTACTTCTCGGTTTGCGTAATGAGTGACTTTGTTCTTGTAAAAAAATAAAATTTACATAGTGACTTACCTGTTAACCAGGTAATTTTTGTCTTTAAATATCAAAAAACTTTATAGACTATAATTGTTTTAATTTTGATCCTTTTAACGCTAATGCTTTCGGCTGATGCAATCATATTATAAATATTAAAGCTAGTTTGTGGCTGATGACTAACAAAGATCAAATACAATTCCACGAAAATTTTTCTTTTATAATCCAATTTCGGTTGCAGCATCATCTTGTTTTTGTAACATTTTTAATGAACAAAAAATTATTAAAGAAGGACAGTTTTAATACGTAATTATAATTGAGGAACTTAATTGTGAATATGTTACGTACGTCAGCTAATGTACCGACATTTTCCATTATCTCTATTAAACAAGGTTTGTTTGAAATTAAAAATTCACTGATGTCATTTGTATTAGTAGTCAAGTGTTAAACTACAAATAAAAAAAAATTCTTAACTATGATTTGAATGATTTAAACAAACTGGGCAAGTGTATGTTTCACTTGAAGATTCTTAGCAATACTATGTTTATTACGTTCGGATATATATCCTTATTTAAACAACAATGTCCGTCTCTCCGTCTGTCCGTCAACAATTTTCAATCTCGAGAACTACAAGGGCTAGGAGCTGGTGCTGAAATTTGTCATACAGGCAGATCTCGTTTAGATAAGATCAGAGCCGTTGGAATTTTGTTGGTATGTAGTCTGATTCCTGAGTTGTGGGTGCCCAAATTTCAGATTTTTGTATGAGCCACTTGTGTTAGTAATTGCGTAATATATTCTTTGTTTACCATGAAGCAGCTGTTGCTTCGCCCTGCCGCCGCTGCTGGTCTAGTAGAGAAGGTAGGGCTGCAGTCCGCAGTGCCCTTTCGCACTCCGTAGCCTCTGCCAACAGCAGCACATACTCATTATGAGCTCGATGCAGCCTCCTGCACGCCTTACTGTACTTATCCCGGGTCTCATCCAACTTACGACCGCCTCTACTCGTCGGACCTGAAACACAGATATCAAATGAATATACCACCACTAGCACTATTAAAACAATCGCTGAGATTCACTGGATTCAAACAGCATAAAGTAGTTTTGTGTGATACATTAACAAGAAACCTATGTGGACATCCATCGGTTGAAATAATGATATCACCACCAGATCTATTCATCACAGCATTACCAGTGACAATATCTACAAAAATTCTATCCTTTTCAGTATTTCCAAATAACAATATACAGTTTCAACCTATTGACCGCATGAAAGAATCTTGATTGTTATATAATAACATTAGATAAAAATGTGGTAAGAAAGATATAGACACTTTCAATGAATATTCGATTGTGAGTAAATTTTACCATAAAGATAACATTTATTGTAAGGTGAACAAGGTAAAAAAATTAAAGTTCCTATAATATCCGTATCCTATGGATTCTTTAAAGTGAGATCAATGTTAAATAAGCACCTAAAAATCTATTCGCCTCCATCATACGCTGCTATTGCCGATATCAGCGATATCGATGTATAGTAATAAGTCGTGACAGACTATTTTAATGTTATAAAATAACAGTATTAATGTATAGCAATCAAAATAATATAACGTTTTAAATGTAGTCGTAAATCGTAAATAAATAACCATCATTACACCTCATCGAGTACAATTTCAATTTCCCGTTTCAATACGGAGCTTTATACGGAGCAAGTCATCATCACATATGTGATCAACTTATACTTAGTATTTTACCTATCACAAAAAGTATCCCATATCACTCCTTAACTGGAGGTGTGCGTTTTAACATACATATAAGGCAGTGATTTTTGAAATTATTAATACCCTAGTTAAAATCTGTTCAAGCGTTTTACTTTATTTTTATCTTAAATAGGCGAGCACATGACCTCAATTTCAAAATGATTTCGTATAAGGTAAAGCGAACACGGTTAGAATAATCTAGCTCACATGTGTATGACTAACAGAAGCCAATAATATTGTTATAGCTTTATCTTAACAATATGAGATAATTAGGAACGCAAGAGTTCTTAAAAGTGATACCAAATCACAAACTCACATAAAGGTTCGAAGGGATTATAAGTGTACTAAAAAATTAATGAAGCATTAGCAGATTCTATTCAGCAAACCTAGATTCTGAGTCAATCCTTAACCTGAAGTAATGAACATTTTAGAGTATATTTAACATTTATTATATCTGATTATAACATAACATTATAGAGGTCTATAGGAAAAGCCTATACCCAGAAGTGGGCGTTTATAGCGGATGATGATAAGGATATGGTTTCAGACAATTTTAATACCCTGTAGTTTGATAGAGAAACTTGACTAATGCCTCCGTGATGCTGTAGATAAGCTTCCTGCCTTACAAATTCTAGGGCACTTAAGTAGATGGCTTGAGAGTACACGGAATCCGCCTTGTTGACTATAAAAGCAGTATTTTATGACATATATGTTGTCTAAATTACTGGGAACAATAAACCTTTGCTATCAACGGTTTGATTATCACTTAACATCATGACAAATTTACGTGAGAATTGTGAAGTATTACATGCACCTCTTTCGCTTTGATGATACTTTGATTATTGTAAAAGATTTCTATGACATAGATAAATTCTTTGTAGATAATTGGAATAAATTTCATGAGGAATTTACAACTTCAAATATATTAACAAGGTATTACAGGATTTAGACGATTGATAAGTTCGTATAAGCTTGACTTTAGTAAAGATATTGTGTAAATTGTTTGATCAGTATTAGGTCGGTAGATATTGTGCAGCATTCACCACTGGAGCGTGGGCGCGGTGATAAACAGTTGCGCTTTGTGTTAATGTACCATTGGCGCCACTAACGTAATGTCTGGTGAAATTCCTGTTATCCAACTATTGGCTGAACTGGAGCCGGAAAAGCGAATCAGCCGTCTGACACAGTGTTTACATAATTTAAAACACTATTTATCTTTAATGATTTGTTTTAAGTAGTAACCGTTTCGATCTCTCTTCTCTATTATAAGAATTTCTTTGTATAAATTAGACAATATCGAATAAACACGATGTATGTACATTAATAAATAAATATACGTACATATATAAACATAAACATATATGTACTCGAAAGCAGGGTTATGATGAAAATTGATATTATGAAAATAGGTGAAAGAGTTAACCAGGCATTAAATTGTATAGTTTCTCAAATTACGGTGCCTTAGACAATTTATACATCATTGATGATGAGTTTTGTAACTCCCAGTAATATCACTAACTGCAACGCTTTTTAAATTGAAAAATGTTTATGATTTTTCATCAGTTCTCCTAGACGATGTAAAAAACTACCAGAATAATTTACTCTTAAGGAACTGCTGGTATAATATGATCAAACTAATTTATTATAAACATATTAAATTATATTCATAAACTACCCAATTAACTGTTAAAATGATAAATAGTTCATTTAAGTTTTCGTCAATAATTTAATGTTTAATTACAGTAACTTAAATTTAATAGAAGGTAGTTTATTATTATAAAGCAATACAATATACTTATAATATTTTCTACACTCAAGATGTAGCTAAAAAAATACACTTTTAACTTATTCACAATTTACCTTATAACATTCTGTTTTTTTTTTGAAACATCGTTCGCAATTAATGCAAAATATTTTTTGAACGAGTTTGGTTAACAGGTTAACCGGTTATATAATAATGTACAAAAGCTAATTTCCTTACGGCATACCGCAGCCGCCACAAATCACTAGAAGGTCAATGTATGGTCGTTATTTCAAACGTCCAATAAATTAAATCTGAAGGACACTAACGTCTCGGAACGGGTTAACGTATCTAAAATTTAGTAAATTGTTCAAATTATGCTAAATAGTAAACGGCGAAGACAATAATTAACTTATTATTCATATTATACGTATATGAGTTAATTATATTTTTGATTTGTATAATTTTAAATTATCTAAATAATAAAGATATCTTTATTGTACACAGTAAACAGAGGTACAATGAAAAGACTTTAATTTTGTCTATAATCTATCAAATTATATGCCTAAAAAAAAGTAAAATTTTATGAACTGTTATAATAGGCAAACAGACAAATAAAGAACTCTTTTCCTATATTTAGTTACTATAAAAGACACATTTTTTTATGTTATATAGTGTATACAAATGTGCGGAGATCTGACATGCCTGGCGGACAGGAATGGTGAGTATCGCAAGGAGACAGAAGAAATGAATTAGGAAAACTTATTAACAAGAAATTAATTAGGGTTGTCAATTTAAACAATAAGCTAAAATGATGATGGTGTGTGTAAATATAAACAAAGATTAAACTTACACTTACATTTAAGATAGTTCTCCTCGAACTTAGCTCTCATTTGCTTGTAAGACTCCAGACACTTTTGGTATTCACTCTGTTTCCTCTGCACCTCTTCAGTTAACTGAAAGAAAAACAATCAATTGATTAAAATTGAGATTCAAATTTTCAGTTAAAGATATAGATCAATCGAGTGACACATTTAAACCACGGAAAAAATTTAAAGTACCACAACTCCCAGAAAATGAAAGTAAGACACATGATCAAATTTGTTAACTGGTAATAATCAATGAAATATTTCTAAACGAAGTTATTTATTTATGACAAATAATGGAAAATATACATATACATTACAAATATATTTGTGTCAATAACAATGATTGCTTTGTAAACTTTTCACTAATAAACATACAAAATTTGTTATATAAACCATAAACTAAAACATTGCAAGACAAATTACCAAATCAATTTGTGTTCGTACATTTTTTCTATAAGCTGATTTGTTCATCGAAAAAATTTAATTCACACGAAGTTAATTCTTAATTATCACTTAATTAACGCCAATGCTATAAAACACTAAAGTCGGTTTTAGTTTTTTTTTATACAAAAACTGACGAGACGATCCGGACGATCTTTCAGAGTTAAGTGAATCGTCTGTCACAATTTAACGCTACATACTATATTCACTCAACATCACATAGCGTTCGCTTCTTTGAAACATGGGACAGTATATGGTAGTGGAATACCTCCACCACCACCAAATATATTATAAGGGTAAATTCACCACCAAATATATTATAGAAGTATTCTACTGGTGATAGGTCTCCGTTACTGGAGACTGTATCAGTAGGTACCACCGCAGTTCCTATTACGACCGACAAATAGCCCGACACCAACCAATAGATGTCCACTGCTGGATACAGGCGTCCGCAAATAATGGAGGGATATAGGCCATCTATATATCTATATATTGATGAGATGACGGCTGATAGGCGAGACTGGAAGAAAAGAGATAGGCCATCTCTGACCATTCTGGCCCAATGCAAGTTGGTGGCTCATTTGTTCATTAGCAGGGTGCACCACAAGCAGGTGAGGTTGGCTTGGGTCCTATGAGTTGTTGTGTTAACCCTTGCACTCCTGCCACCTGCACAGTCTATAGAACTTACTGGTTGCTCTGTTACCAGAGACCATCTAAATAGGTACCATCGCATTGCAGTTGCCAAATAGTAATGTGCAAACTACTCTGTTCCGGTTTGAAGGGTGCTGTATGTTAGTGAAATTAATGAGGTGTTGAGACTTAATACCTTAAGTCTGTATGGGACGAGTGCAATGTAGTGCTGTGTATACCATCTTAACCAGCGCCGCGTTATTATGGGCAAGTTTATTACTTACTACCAATTGAACGTCTTGGTCGCCTAGTCGCATAAAAAAAAGTTTTTTAACAGCTTAAGGGTCCCACTTTTTTACTTATTAGACAGTATCCAATGAGCGAGATGAAGGATAGAAAATGAAAATCTTCATTTACTCGTGAACTGTGTAACACAAATATGTAACAAGTTTCTATAACGTGGGCCAGTAGGCCGTGGGAGCCCGTCATTGTCTATTCAGTATTACAAACGCTACAATATAAAACAGATAAAAAATCTATATCCGACTAACAATGATATACACCAATAGATTTACTAACAAAAAAAGCGTTTTTTAACACGGAGGCTTTGAGTTGTTAATAGTCGTTATTATACCGTTATAAACTTAGATGAACTTATATATGGTTCGATGGGAAAAGTTTAATATACCTGTTGAGGAATAATCGAAGTACTATTTTACGTACTAACAATTTATACGTATTGTTTTTTAGTTCAACGAAGCTATTTGATTAATAGGATGTTCACTTGATGATAAGTGATAAGCAAGCACATAACAACACGTGTTAATCGAGATTAAAAACAGTTTGTTTTGTTAAACCCTGTAACTTAAATCCGCAATAAAATTATGATTGTTAACTACTGTTTATCGACAAAAATTATTATTAAAATAAAGGTAACTAATCTTTTGAAATCAGGTGAAAAATAACAGGTTTTAAATAAAATTGAAGCGGTAGCTAGTGTTTTATGAATTGGTACGCCTAAATGCTCTGCCTACAATATACTCTCGCCGGAAATGTTCGGAATTACATTCCCGCGCTGCCCACCCGCGAACGCACCGACCTTTTTGTTTATTAATCATTTTTTTTTTTAATTCATTATACAACGATGACGGCTCCTCAACTAATTACGATCATGACGACATATAAAAATCATTCGTATAAAACAAATACACGGTAAAAAATCAAGGAGACGAGCGAGACGTTACTTGATGAGTCGTCAATTTACTTATAATAAAGTGAAGTCAGATATGATGTTTACACAGTACGATTAAGATACAAATATAGTTTCTTGTATGAAAGGCTCTATTAAACGGCTTCACTTAGGAATATTTGCGTGACGTCTTGACAGTAAAAATAAACGGTACAGTAACAATTTCCTGCAACATATTAATTCTTTATAAAACACCATCTGTATAATTAATTTGTATCATCATCAGCAGATAGACGTCCACAGCTGGACATAGGCCCAATAGTGGGGGGATTTAGATCTCCCTCCACTCTGGCCCAATTCGGGTTGGTGAGAAGCTTGTTCGTTGATTAGCAGGGTTAACTTACACCCTGCTAATCAGGCAGGTTGGTTTGGGTCCCGTAAGTTGTGTGGGACCTATTATTAAACTTTATTAAGTTTAATAATTATGATACAGATAATATGACTATTTGTAACAGTAGCATTATAATACAAATAGTCATTATATTACAATAGTATTAATATAAAAATATAGTCCGCAAGGATCCACTAGTAAATTATGTTGAAGGAAAGGACAGCGATAAATTAAAACTGAAGAACCCACTACGTTGACTAATATTTTATTATAAAAAATGTAGTTAATGCGTTTGATATGGATGAAATAATTCAGATAATGAATCACTGGTGTTTCTAATGATATATGAATGGCACATAAGCGATTAGAAATGGGGGAATTAAAAAGGCATTATTGTTATGTTCGTCATCAAAAAAATTACTTTTGTATTTCATTTACAGAGCAAGCCTAGACAAATATTCACTTACAAAATAAAAAGTATACAGTAAATAGAATAACCTTTCGCTTTAAATTTGATTTGTTTAACCTGTTGTTAATTTTAGAAGGTTAATGTTCATCTACTAACAATTATCCATTGTATACCATTTAATGAAGAATACTCAAAACCTGTCCTGTAATAACATTCTTTCCATAATCGTCGTCAACTTAAGACATTGATACAATCATGATTAGTTAATTTTAATTCACATCATTACATCCTAAGGCAAGCGAGGCTTTTCATCTTGTGAGACCATTCTTTCAATTGATTGTAATAGTTTTAACATTATTGGTGAAAAATGTTATTTTTTAAAAAAATATTTATAATTTTAACCGTTTAAAAACCAACGTATAGAATGCAGAGGTTATTGCCTCTAGTACACAACAGGCCGTTATAAATAGCTTATATCAAAGCATCATCGTCGGTCACGTGACTCGAGAGCTGATAGCCACGCATCAGGTACGGTACCACTAGACATGATCGTCATGCTAATCTTACCCATTATCATCATTCTTAAACAGTATAATAGTAAAATTATTACAACATGTAACTATTGAATTATCGATCCAGTAGTACCAAATAGATCCAGTAGTATGTAAATCGATAAATAGTTTCAAAAACAAACCAATATGCTAGTATTTCTGATGATTCTTAAAATTTTAAAAGCAGTAAAAACAGTTATATGTTAAACTAAGAGAATGATGATGATATCACATCACTTCATATATAATTTTATACAAATCATGTTTTTCATTTTACAAATGTTTATAACAAAAATTTTATCGTTTTAAGTGATGTTAAATGACAATGAGAGAAGAGAAAAAGGCTTTCATTTTTATTTATATTTACCGCTAAATCATATAGGTTAGTGTTAACTAGTGCACTTTCTTATTTACATATTTCATATATTGTTTATATGGTTTGCTGTCATGTCAATTATAACCGTTTTTTATACTACGTCTTAGTAAGTTTTTTTTATTTATCAAGGTGATGAGACGAGCAAGGCCTCACATGATGGTAAGTGATACCCTTGCCCATAACAACGGAACGCTGATTAATACAATATATACTGCACCACATTACGCTCGTCGTCTCGACATATTCCAAGGTAGTAGATCTAAGTCCAAGGTAGTAGATCTAAGTCTGCAGTTCACTGTAGCACGTAGGTGGGCAGGATCGACCGGTGAAACACTACCCTCTC
>DWLS01004603.1:0-13739 GCA_018246255.1 Pachliopta kotzebuea | reverse complement strand
ATGCTCATGAAGCTATTATATTTATATATTATTCACATAGTAAAATACCTGACATATTGTATTATTTTATTCTATTTATATTTATTTCTATTGTTATATATTTATTTTATAATTTATTTTACTGTTCGTGTGCCTCCCGGTTTGGTCTACTTGCTAAATTTCTATCCAAAGGTTGTCTGGCAGAGATCGCTGGTTAGCGATAAGACCGCTTTTGTCAAAATCCTGATGTACTATCTTTTTTTTTGTAACTCTGTGATAGTGCACAATAAAGTATATTTGTATTTGTATCTGTGTGTATAAGTTAAAGCATGTATGTGGCTATACCAGACATCAGTGTCAAATGGCTGGACAGGTTCATATATTTATTTATTTACAACTAAACATCTACTTACTCATGGAACAGTAGTTTTGTTACTACGCTTACCTTAAATCTACAATTTGATTATTATATATAAAACTAGACCATTTCAAAAACTTACTTTCAGTTGTGTAAAACAATTATTTGCTACACAAATTATTTTTAGTATGACTCATAATACTATACATATCGATTGATAATAATCTGGTCTAGTTCTAGATGCAAAAAATTACCCTTAAGTTAATAAATACTGTGTATTAGGAGACCGCTTCCGACAACGAAAAAAAGTAAGGAAAAAATCGATTCTGATTAAAAAAACTCATATTTTTAAAAAGTGAAATGATAGTTACATAAAAAATACAATAATTAAAAAAAACCAGCAATGAACACCAAAAACCGACAGCTAGAGATCGCTCAAATCTACAGCGAGATGTATTTGGTTTCAATTTGAACCTTATTCCATAGGGACACGGGCCGTGAGGTCATTGACACCGAGCATGAGCTGTTTTTGATTGTGTTTCATTGCTGTTTATTTTTTTAGTAATATAGTGTATTTTTAATGAAACTATCGTTTCAACTGGGAAGATGGAGCGTAAATAATCATAATAAAAAGGTTTAAAAAATGATTTTGTTTAATCAGGATCAATTTTCTTCTGTTCCACCATCAAAAGGTGTTATTAGTATCATCGTCTGTCTTCGCTTTCGGAAGCGATCCCTTAATACACAGTAGATATAATATTTTATTAACTAATGTCATTTAGACAAATGTCAAATTTCACTATTAAATTACTAAGTAAATTATATACTGTTACATTCCGTGAGCAAACCGCCATACAATAACAACAAGGCGTTACCCTGCTGTAAATGTATGAAACTAGACTATAGACTAGTATACAACGAACTTATAATAAGCGTACCAAAGACAATAGAGCAGTGTCCAGTAACTCGGACGAGACATTCAACAATTATAACCTGGAGTGAAAGACACTCCTCAAATAAAATTGTTAAACAAATACATTTACATTGACATTAGACATTGTTAAATAAATATTAATAGGAAAAACCCATCTGGTTATTTAATATAATTTTATATTTTTGTCAAAGGATAAAGCACAATGGAACATGGATCGCTTTATTGCAGTCTGTGCTCTTGCATATAACTTCGGCAATGGTCAACACTTCTACTACCTTTCTTATAGTTTATTACTCAAGGATTATCTAGAAGAAGTTACTTAGTGACAAGTGTATATTTGTACATTTTATTTTCTACTTACAACATCTAAGTTTCATATTTTTAATCCTTTGATTCAATTATAAGTTAATTCATGTTAACACTAAATTTACCGGCTGTTTAACCTGTTTCAACCAAAACCTAATATATTTGATATGAACATATATAAAATTATTTCTTTAGTTAAAGCTACAAAAGTGATGATATCATTACAAAAATAGAATATTTAATATAGAAATAATTTTAAATTGAACTTGCAGGACCAGACAATTTGACTAGTCTGGTAAATCTAGTGTTAATATACATACACCAGTTTCCTCTACATTGGAATGAAACAGAAGCACATAAAGCTCTAATGCAATCCGTAAGGTACAACACAAGCCGCTGGAGTACATTTACAACACACTTGAGGAAACATGGAAATGAAGGAAGTGATAATTCATCTAAATAGTCATATCATAGGTTAAGTCCTTGCGGCATCACAGCTGCACACGGTTGAGGTCGGAGGCGGAGGGCGGCAGGCCGGCGGGCAGCAGCAGAGTGCCGATGGGCACCACCGCCTCGTCTCGCTCCCGCAGCCGCCGCATCTCTCGGCGTAGCTTCTCAAGCACAGCGTAATTGGGCTCGTTCTCACGCGCCTTGTCCTGCAACAGCGTGATCTGCTGCTCCTCCAGCTTCTTCTCCTTGCAGCTCTTGACCGAGCGCGAACCGTACAGCCGCAACAGCGAGCCCCACGAACGAACGTGCGGGTGCAACGCCTGTAATTGATAATTATTTATAAAGTTTTTTTTTTTATTGGTTATGGGTCTATGCTTGACCACGATCCCACTTGGTGTTAAGTGGTGATGTGGTCTGTGGTGGTACAGCGCATTGACCTAGTGTCTATTCATTCGTTTTCTTGAAGACGCCCACATCGTAATTGTACGGGAACACTGACGCCGGCAAGTTGTTCCACTCCTTAGCTGTTCTTATTAGAAACGAGGAGCCAAACCTCTTAGTGCGTAAACTGGGGATGTTTACAACATAAAGATACAGTCTCGCCGTGCGTCTTGTCGTCTGGTGGTTGAAAGGGGATGGATGAATTGCGTCATGGAATTCCTGCGCAAACACAATTTGTAAAATGCGCATGCGAGGATTATGAAACTAGAAATAACTGTTAATATACATATAGTAGGATTCATTAGTTTAGTTTTTAGACCTTAGTTTCAATTTAATTAAGCAATACAGGGCTCATTGAAAATCAGCGTTATGGCTCACACCATGACCTATGTTGAGAGGGTCCCTTTTTTGCATACACACCGCGACACATTCAAGATTCTATTCTTCTAGTATTTATTTTGTTTTATTGTACTTATTACTGTCTGTCATGATTTGTCTGCAAATAAATATTTTCTATTCTATTCTAACTAAAACAAAGTAAGTACAAACAAAGAAGTAAGTTTAACCTGCAATATGGACTGCGAGGCGCGCTGCTTGGCCATCTTCTTGTTCTTACAGACGACAGTGGCGCTGTGCTTGCCCACCTTCATTGTCAGCTCAATCTTTTGATACTCCAACTTCTTCATCTAAAATTTGTTTCATTAAATTATTTTATGTTATTGAAATACACCACTTCGCCAATATTCTCACACTCAGGGAAGAAATTTCGAAAGCCAGCATTACATAAAAGGCACGCCCATCAACACACCCGAACGAAAAAGACTGAAGAGAGCAAATATCCTGAAGCTAGATGAAAGATTTGGCTCCCGCTAAAAGATAGAGACTATGTCATTGGACAAAGATCTTTATCTTTCAACTTATCTGCTTATATCATTAGTAGTGATCGCAGATAAACCCACAAACAAAGAAATTATGTTATTATATGGAGAGCGTAACATAAAACAATTTTGTTGCAGCTTAGGTGTGATTTTATTTACACGTGTGAATATGACTATAGTGTGTACGAGACGTAGTATGCGCATTTCTGCGCGTGCGCACCTCCGTGTGTATGTGGCGGTCGCTGGCACCGAAGTTTCGGAGGAGGCAGGTGCGGAGGATGGCATGAGGCGAGGGCTCGCACGTCGCCGCGCAGAACTCAGCAATCCGCGGGTCTTCGATGTTGACGTAGTCGAAAAACTGGACCAATTTACAATGTATTAAATTTTCATTACATTAAGCGTTTTTTTTTTGTTGTGCCCTGTCGCTGACAGATCCGGGGTATCCCATTCATAACGGCTGATGGTTTTCGCGGTAGGTTTAGTGGGTAGGGGCCGCCCAGGCCGAGTCCCACACACCTCTCCGGCGGAAAGTCCGTAAAAGGATCTTTTTAGTTACAGATTGATATAGATAAGTATTACCTAACGTTCCAAAACAGCGAACGACGCGAAGGTTCATTTGGTAATAGTAAAATGAATGCACAAAAAATTTAAGCACTATTATGTTCGTTTAGATACACAAGTACATTTACTAAATAATATACTTAACCCCAATAATTAAACTACAGAACCGCCGGAACAGAACTGGTTATTGTAGGCACGATTTGTTAGGATTAGAAGAGTAATGATTTAAAAAATTGTTAAACCAACATGTAAAATAATATGAGTTTTCGTATATTTATTTGACAGTAACAATTGTAAAAGATGTGCAACTGACTATTGTCGTTCCGTAAACGTGTAATTGATATATGAAATATTTGTATAATATTTTCCAACAATTGTTATTGTAGAATCTCTCTTATTTTAATACTACATGTATCGTTCATTTAGTAAATCCAAGATACGTATAGTAATAAATGTATTTGAACTATTTATGTAACTATAATGATTCCACTGATATTCTTTGTTATTCTTGTCAAATCGAATTGATATGCTAAAGATTTACATGTATGATTGTAAACTTTAATAACAATTTATGTATACTTAACGTGAAACTTACTGTTCAATAGGGTTGTAAGTTGATTTATTAAAAAGGAATTGAGTTCAGTATGAAACGTGGCATACTATAGTTAGTGTGTATACAAGAGGTGAGCAAGGGACCAAGGGATGGAGGTCACATTACGATTATTGTACGAATCCAAGTGTAAGTGCTGTACTCTGAACGAATATATATTGTCTCACAAAAGTTGAGTGGTTTAAATTCGTATGTTGCCTGATTAATCAACGACTCTGCGTCAGTTTGTTATAGAGTACATAATAATGCTTACGGTGAAGTCAGGCTCGTTCTGCGTGGCGGATGGTTCCAGCTGGTCCCGCATCTCCGGTATGAGGATGTGTATGGAGGCGCGCGCGGCCGCCGATTTGGCCTGCCGCTTGCTGGAGCCGAAACCCACGCCGTACTGCATGCCGCCGATGTACACCGTCGCCTGGTACGGCGTCGACGCGTTCTCTGCCAGGACAGAACCCACGTTGGACAAACTGCTCGTTATATACACTGGGCATGAGGGATTCTCCAAATACTTGCACCGTTTCAAGTGTAAGGAGAGTCCCTCGTGCCTTTGCGACCCAGCGGGGGACCAGACCGTCGTGTACATCCTAACTTCCTGTCCCTTATTTACGGTAAAAAGAATAGAGGCCGAAATAGAACTCGGTGAAAAGATTAGCGTGGGTAGCATCGCCTCTCTGATGAGTGATGACAAGAGTCGCCCCATCTTTACAGAGTATGCAAAGAAAATAACAAAAAAAATTATAAACTCAAATAAAACTGTTAATTAATTAGTTAAGGAACAAGGTACAAATGCAAGTTACTAAAGCGAAATGATGCAAAAAGTAAAATATAAATTTGTATCCCTAGACTGAATAAGAAAATAAGGAAAAATGTATAAACAAATAATTAATAACAGTAAAGTGATGATAGAAACTATAGAAAAAAAAAATTGTAAAGATGAGGCGGTTTTTGAAATGAGAGGCGATGCGTGGATGAGAACAAGGAATGGAAGAAAGATAATATGGAGTGAAACGATAGAATATGGAAAGATAGGAAATAAAAAGAAAAAGGAAAAGTAAGAAATAAAGAAATCCAAATCCCTTACCCACAACACAAAGGAGAACAACGAGTAATAAAAAAAAATTACTTGTTATGATATAAGCACTCATGCCCAAGTATATTGTATTATTAACACTTTACACAGAAAGATGTATATTTGGATATATATATGGAAAAAGCAATGGCAACACTACTCCATTATAACTGCCAAGAGTCATCGTGTGGTTCACAACACATGTTGACCATGACCCTCAATCATGAGGGAATATGACTTAGAAGAAACAGAAATAAAAATCTTCGGCAGGTATAACAATAGATATTTTGGTGAATCAGAACCAAAATCGTGATCAGAAGGTGATCAAATGATAAAAGTTACATTCATGTATAATTTTTTATGTTTTCCATTCGTGTTTTGAGTAAGGGTCATGTTCTCTCTTTTGTATTGCACATAATTTTTCTTTTCTCATTTCCTTTTTCCCATTTTTCTCTTCTTACTCATTTCTATTTTGCATTTCTTCATTCTACTTTCATGCATCACCTCTCAGACCAAATTACACTATTCTTTACATTTTTACTTATACTTTTCTTTTGATTACATTTCTGTTTCTCTCTTTTTTTACGTTTGTATTTTCATGTATAGTTAATTCGGTTTTGTGTACAAATAAAAATTAACAACATGACAATCATTTGAAAGGACTTTAAGGGCTAGTTTGGAAGTTACTTTATCAGATGAAAACTGGGACACGTTAGAACATGTCACAAGCGGTGGTTAAGATCACAGACAAAAGTAAAATCGCAGGTCTGAATTATTATTGTAACATTGTTTCAAATGCCTGCCCCTAATAAACCTTACTGGATGAAGGAAATTAAGCAGTAAAGTTAAAGTTGCTGTAATTACTTTCGAGGAATTTATTTATGTTACATACCTAGCTGTTTGAACTCGTAGACCGGCTGCTTCTGCAGCGCACGGTACACGTACTCGTGGAACACTGACAGGTAGCAGCGTCCGTTCATGTTCATCACCCAGTCGCGCTTCGCCCCCTTGTTCTCGGAACCTGAAAAAGCAAGCGCAAAAGTCCGCTACAAATATACTTACTAAAGACATTTTGTGTAAAGTTATCATAAATAAACTGATGTGTTTTATTTACAACAAAATAACGGCGCCTAATGTTTTTCTTCTTATGGCTATAGCTATAGCTTCATATGGCTCGTGGCCGCTGATTCCTGACTCCTGTAATAATTGATTATGCTATCATACATACAATAAAACTGTATATACAGGCCATACCGTTCTCTTGTCCAGGTGTAGCGTGCGCCGGGATTGTGATGAGCTTGGTGCCTTCAGGTAATGTTGGGTACTGCAGGGTCTTCCTGGCTTTGGTGTATTTCCGCCGATCCGCCCACCGACTGCGTTAAGTTTTTATAAGTCTCATACAGTGGAGCACAATACAGGAGTTTTGAATATACAAATCAAAAATCAAAGCGTGCATTAAGCTATAAACTTAAGTTGCTTAGTTGATTAATAACGAAAACGAAATGATATTTTTTATAAATTAATTTGAGGATACTTACTTGAAATGCATTATATTGACAGTTTTGAACTCGAACAAGCTCTTGCAATAGTCGTTTATCTGCTCCGGGGTGAGATGCTGCGTCTTCCAGCTGGTTTTCACCGATTCCACTCGCGGCGGAGGCATCACAACGCCCCCTGGAAGCACCACCGGCCGCGGGATGTTCAGGATTTCTCCCGACGCCTCCTGGTTTCCCTCACCCGCCGCCGTGCCGCTTCCACTCGCCACTTCACTCCCCGCCGACTCCGTGTTACTGTGTCCGAAGGGACATCTCGGTTGCTCTTCCATTATGTTCGTCAGTTCCCCATCTTGGCTGTTCTCGTCTTGCTTAATTTGCACATTTTGCATAAATTCATCGGTATTAACGCCGCTAATTTCGACTTCTATCGCTTCAATCTTATTCCCTTCCAACCTGTATTCGTCATCGTCAGTCCTCTCTATTTTGATGTGGTCTTTGTCAATAAGTTTGTTGGTGTCACCTTCAGCATTTGGACCGGGGCTAGAACTGGGACCGTTTTCACTGACAGTTGTATTAGAAGCGGCATCCCCTTGACCATCGTTGTTCATCCAATTTCCGCTTTTGATGAGTTCATCAATTTTTTTGTCAATCTCATTCTGTTTCTTCTCTTCTTCTAATGCGCGCCTGTACGCCAGACAAGGTAATGCACTAATGGGTATGTCATGTCTCTAAAACACATACAAAACAAGTAAAGATTAAAATTTCATCAAGTTTAAACATCTTCACAATATTATTGGATTTAACGCAAGAAAAATTAAATACCCTGGTGTTGCCCTTGCCGAGGAAGTAGGGCTTGGAGAGAGTGCAGACGCGCGTGGAGCGGTGCATGTAAATCGGCATCCCGCTGTAGTGCCGCACTACCATCCAGTCCAGCGGCAGCACCTCAAAATGGTTCACCCCCTTCTCTGGAAGACGAATTTGTAATTACACTGCAGGTATCTGTTGCTGGAGACCTTCTAAGTAATAACGCACCGCATATTTCATCGCCAAGCTGCACTTTACATTGCTGTACAAGTTTTCAAGATCATGCAGCGAGTGAAATAAGAGAAGATTATTAGAGCTCATGATGAAGAGTTCACGTAATACAACGTAAAGATCCTAACTGGTTACACATTTGCATGAACACCTATAAATGTTACGTACCTCCAACACATAATATTAAGGAGGAATTTTGTTCATCTTGTCGCTTTGTTGTACAAAAAAAATTATAGAAATTATACCTTTTGTAAATTAAGTTCATAATTTTTACTAATTTTCATAGTGAGGTGAGGGATTGTCGATAATGTTAATATAGATTTTTCAAATATACATTGTCATAATTAGGTGGCTATCAGCGATTTCTTCTAATCTATAAACGTTGTATGTGAAATGTTTAAAATATATATTACCCAGAAGTACAATCTTTTGTCTCGTAACATATGGTTTCTCTTTCGGTTTTGGCGCGCCCTTGTAGTCCTCCGGTAAATCTTCTTCGAGCATTTTCTCTATTTCCTCATCAGGGAGCCCCTCGGCTAAAAAGTGCATTATTAATTTACACATTCGCTGCCTTAATATTAATTTTACAATACAGAGATTCGTATTTTTGCATGACATATTTTTTTCTTGCAATGATAACTATTTAATAATCTGTAGCAATAGTAATAACTTGTTTATGGTGAGCTTACAATATAGAGAAAAAAATTGTTACCGCTAAAAAATACATAAAAATTAAAAATTTTGTGTTTAAGAAAAATCCTACAAATATAAATACTGAATAATCATAATGTTATTATAAATGAATACATGAAATTAAACAAAACGAAATTTGTAGAAAAATAATAATATTAAGAAAAATTAAACTTTGTGTCTCTGGTTTGTCGCAAAATTTTCAGATAAATTGTTTAATTTATTCGCAAGTTTGTTAATTTTGGCCAAATGCAGTTCATTATGAAATCTTTATAATTAAATGTAGGAACATCTAGAAATAACACACAATACTGATAAAAAAAAACATAAGTAGGTGTTAATAATAACTATGGGAAGAACAATTTACAATTCGACAATATATAGTGACTAGTTTTATTCTTACACTTATGTAATTGGTTTATTAAATCTTTCACCAGAACGGCTGCTGCTAGGACTTAAATATAACTAAATAAAAAAAATCCTAAAATCAATGTTATTTATGTTATCAAAGTATACCAAAAAATAACACAATAAACTTAAAATACAATATACAACAATGCTGTGTTTAAAATACATTAGTATCATGTTTAAAGGTAAAAAAAAAATTAGAAAAAAATATCCTTCCATCACCACCAATACTATTCACAAAATATAGCTACCATCAGAAGCATCAGAGTCCTCGTCATTGCTGTCTTCATCATTTGATTTAACTTCATCCAAAATTTTATATTCCCTCAACTTCTCCAATTCCTCCGGAGTTACAAAATTTGTATATTTGTCATTCGTATTGAAGTTTTGTTCGAAATCTAAATTATCTTGGGAGAAGTCAACATCCGGTTCAAGCTTTAGTTGCTGCATGTTCTCCTCGTGGGTTTTCTGCCTCTTAGCATGAGGCTGCCCATTGTCTCCCATTTCTGCCTCCATTTTACCTACCTAAAAATAGTTTCAGCTGATATGGAAAAAATACACAAGTATATTTATTTCATAATTATTATAAATGAACTAAATTTTTTAATTATCTTTTATGCAAGATTGAGGTCTTCTGAACTACACATGCCCGTGATGTTTTGTGAACAAATAATTTTTCTTTTACATCCTATAAATTTATATATATTACGTGTGAGATGATTAGGTATTGATAATTTAAGAGCTCTTGAACCTTAAAGAAGTTGTACACAAATAAAACAAATTATATAAGAATGTAATGATGTTAATATTTTTAGATTTGCATTAAGAATTGTTCATAGGAGTTTTAAAATTAGTAGTACAAATAAGAATAAATTTCATTTTTGTAAATATTAGTTTTAAAAGGGTTCTCGATAATAATTAATGTATCTTAGCAGTTTAAACCAAATATTATAGTATATAAGCTGTTTAATATATATCTAATTAATGTTCACTGCTAGTTTAGTTAGTAATATATATTAGTATAAAAACAAGTTTGTTTACAGTTATTATCTTAAAGATTATTATTAATATCTATTAATGTGAACCCTTATGTTTATATTTTTTTTTATAATATTTAAAAATTTTGGCCGTACAAAACCTTGTAAGTTATGTAAAAAATATTGTTTTTATTAAGGTGAGGTAAGAATTATGTTATATGAGATGTAGCTACAACTTAATTGAACATTACAATGTTTATTTTGTACCTTAAATTATAAGTTTTAATGCAAATTAACTGAAACCAAATTCAATGGAATAGTATTAACTATTACTGTGTGTATAGCAGTAACAGTGCAGATTTTAGTCATCAATTATATGCATGTCTTATTGTAATTTTCAATATAAGTATTTTGATCTATTAATGTATTTAAAGAATGTATATTTATTTTAAATCAATGATTTTCTTAATGTGCTCTAATTGTTAAGCAGTTGTAAAATAACATTTTATGCTCCAATGTTATATTCTTCTAAAGTGCTCTAAATAGTTCCAGTGAACTAATTACCAACAGCTTCCTGCGGCGTTGCTGTGCTTTCAATGGCTAACCGACACAAGCAGCTGAAAGATCGTCCGCAAATAGCGATAGCATTAAAAATCCAATGTACTGTAACAATTGGATTTTTGCCATCGCCCCATGCAGACTTTCACAATTTCAAAATTCACCGAGTAAGAAGAACAGCGCGAGGATGGAAGCGGTATTGCAAAAGACTCGCTCTGAAAATAAAACAGAGCGTAGGCTGTTGCAAAACCACCAGGAAAAGTGGACGAGAGTCGTGCTCCTGTGATGTGCTGGTTATTACTGCGCTCTGCAAGAGAACTGATCAAAGACGCTGTACAATAGTTTCTTTCGCTGTTTCATTACATACTCATACATATTCACCTAATTGTAAGTATCTAAGCAACGAACTACGTGAAATCGCCAACTCATATTAACAGATATATTCACATTTTCGCTTACCTAAAATAATATGAAGCAAAATTTCAAGCCTGTGTGATGGTTAGTATATTTTTTCAGTTATAAAAGAAATAAATTTATATTTAGCAGGTTGAACTCAAATGAACTTCATTAAAATCTAGACAACTGGTACAAAGGGAATAAATCGGTATTGCTGAACAGCAGGACAACTGCACAGACTAAAAACATGAAGGCCACAGCGTATTCACACTTTCATCGTAAAATTTAAACAATGTATGATAACTTTTGAAAAATACAGTTTATCATATAAAAAGAACATTTTCGATACAAAAACATTAAAAAATATAAAACATATTTTAATAAATTAAGCATTAATAATTCTGTTATACCTTTGACCATTATAACAATAATTGTAAACAAATTTAGAATAAACTAAAAAATGGCTTAAGCACTACAATTAAAATTATTGTCTCAATTGGCCAAAAACATTATATATCATATAAAAAAAGATTTTGCACTTATCCTTTACAATGATTAATATTTATGTTAATTACTAGCTGACTCAGCAACACTGTAGATTGAATACACATTGGCAGTACTATGATTGAAATTGCGATTGCAAAGCATATTTAGTTACTAATATTAATGCGAAAAACGCTACCTTTTCATTATTATTTATGGAAAACATTCGAAGCTTAAAATTAGGAAAGCTTGTATTTCATATAGTTTTTGGTTGCGATCACACACCAATTACTTTTAACGTATTTTCATTCCTCATCTCACACAAATTAATAACACTTTCCATTAATATATATATATATATAATACATTAAAAAAATATATAATACATTGGATAAAAAAACCAATAGGTGCGGGTGTGTTTAAATATAAAATAGGAATTGATACTATGATTACTGCTTTCCCTGCATCCGCGTGTTAATAGAAATAAAACAAATTGAACAAATCACACCTCTTTATTTAGTACAATGATTAACCTTTACAGTAGACAAAATACAAGTTGAATTAATGATTTCGATTTAATCATAACGTATCATTGATTCATACGCAATATAATAAAAATCTCATGTTACGAAAGAAATTTATGTATGATATAAGTTTATTGATAAAGTGCAGTCCACGGTCGGAATACTAACAGTAATTAAAAAGTTAGGGTGAAAAAGTTATGGGTTATTTATTAAAATAAACAAATTATGATCCTAATACTATGTTGATCCCAGAGAATCAACATTGAAAAAAATGTTTCGTTAATTATTTCAGCAAATTTTTATATTTAAATAAACATTTGTTAATAACCATTTAAAGTTATTAACACACCGGTAATTTACAATGTTACATGAAATAATTTGTACTGGATTACCTGTAAAATACATATACACCGTAATCAAACAAAAACTATAATAATACACAGCACATTATAAATGGGTAAAAGAATAGAAACTTCAATGAACATCAAACTCTTATGAAACTATTTTTAATACCGAAATATTTGAAAAAAAGAATATAGTTAACCTTTATTTACATTTTTTATTATTTTATTTTTCAACGCAGTTTTGTTTTTTTACATTTAATTATGTTTGTCGATTATTTACAATTATAGATAAATGTATATAAAAGATGTTGGAAATGTGTGTTACACAATCTACTACAATGAAAAGTGCCTACATCGCCGCCAGTCGTATTGCCACACATTCAGACTTCTATGAACACCACCAGCATCGCTGCTACCCTGAAGCATTCGGTCTCTCGGAACCGCCTCCTCAACTCTACGCGCCTTCACTGCCGTTACACTTTCCCACGATGTTCCAGGCATAAGGGACTCGCTTCTGATAACTTACTTTACGTTCAATCGCTGAACGACTCTCACGCGCTAGATGTAGTTAATTTTATTTCTTTTATAAAATAAATTTTAAATTTTGATTGCATTTGTATTATTTTTGCAACCTCCGGCCGCAGCCTTCGTTTGTGTATACACAGTGTCGTTTTAACTTCAGTTTTATTATTTAGAAATTCTTAGAAACAAAATATTGACAGTCTTCACATTCGAGCTAACTTCAACAAACGTGATTATTCTATCTGTCCATAGTTATATTATCTTTTCTCTTATAAATCATATATATATTATATTAACTTTCTATAATTACAGGAAATTCTTTTTACAAAATCATTACATGATATTCTTTATAGAAAAAATGTTTAAATGACTGAAAATTCAGTTGAGCTTCGTGGTTTGGTGTAACTGATAGGGCGGGTCTCTCTCTGGCACTACCTCCGCTTGCGACGAGGCTTTCGCGGCGCAACAATGACACTTGCAGAGGCTAGCTCTTCCTGGGTAGCACCCTCTGTCCTCTCTAACTGCCCCCGCGCCTCCACAAAGAACATTACATCGCGAAGCTGCTCCTTCAGTTCCGCAACCTGTTCGAACATTTTAATATCCTTTTATAACAATGTAAAAAACAATTATTTTATTTTATACTGCATTATTCTTCTTCTTTCTCCTGCCCTGGTCCCACTTTATGTAGGGTCGGCACAACATGTTCTTCTCTTCCAGTCTCGC
>DWLS01004602.1:0-13740 GCA_018246255.1 Pachliopta kotzebuea | reverse complement strand
GCGTTGCCTACCCTTGAGATAACAATATGCTCTTTTCTTGAATAACCCAATGTCGCAGTTGTTGGGGAAGACCGCTGTACGTAAAATACGTTTTAATCTCTATTTTATAGAATAACCATTAAACTACTGCTATTAATAGCAGTCTTGTTTATTTGACCATTCTACTATTATATTTCTAACAAATTTTATGTTTTATTTATTTCTTTGAAAAAGCCAAGGCTAAAATCTAAGTTTTGTTTTATAATACTTGTCTTGTAGCTTGTAGATCTTGAGATGAAAAGAAGTTAACTGATGCGAGTATTGTAGTAAAATCTTTTTTGTGATATATTTTCTGACGATGATGGCACTGATTCGTCTTTTGCTACATATACAGTTCATCTGATGCTGGTAATCGGACCATAGTGACCGTGTTGTTCCTCCTTCTGGGAGTGTAGCTATTTGGCGGCGGATTTTCATTTAAGGTGTCTTAATTTTGGTAAGCCGATGGTTTCGACAAGCCGTGGGATTTGCTAAGGCGTTGTGATGAGTGAAGTTGTACCTAATTTATGTTGATGTTTTTAAAATACAACTCTTGTTTCAACTTAAATTGGTAGCTTGTACGGCAGCTATGAGCTGAAGATGTCGCAAAAAACGAGTCAGTGCTATCATTATTAAAGGATATGTAGTACGATATCTTATCTATAAAAAAAACATATAAAGAGAATTTTAATTATTAAATATATGGGGACATTTTCACATAATTTGGTAATCCTTATGATATAAGGCGAGTTCTTTTTGTGCGTAAGTTCTGAAGTTGGAGTTTTCTACTTCAGACATGAGCGCTGGAATATCCTGCATGCTCTCTGATAAATAAAAATTATAAAAATCTTAAAGCATTAGGTTTCACTTTAAGAGATTTGAATTACGTTATATTTGTGTTTCAACCAATGTTTCCCATCTTTTTAATACCCACTACTGCATTAATTGTCTCCGGTCTAGTTTGCTTCCTGTCTAAGTAACTCTATAATTTTATTTGAAACAATGAAACATATCTTTCAAAAGAGTCGAATAAAATAAAAACCTGGTGAAAATCGCCGGGTCTCGTTGGATGCAGGTGGCAATGGACCGGTCGCGCTGGAAATCTATTGGAGAAGCCTACGTTCAGCAGTTGACTGCAATAGGCTGAGATGATGAAAATAAAAATAACAATATAATATTTCAAACGTATGTACATAGAATAGAGCTTATTAATAATTATGTGGCAGTGAATTAATATTTTACATCATCAATTCTACTAATAATTTTGAGAAAAATCGCTCAATGTATTCGCGTTAAAAAGCATAGATCTTAAATATTTTGTGCATAGACATAACGACGACATGTATGTTAGCTTTTCAAGCTTCACGAAAACAACGGATTAGTGTGTATGGAAGTGCAGTTGATTTATTAAGCCGCAAAACATATTCGAGGGTGAGTTAAAATAATTACATTTAACTAATAAACTCGTTTGTTTCTGTTTCATTTAACATGTTCTGCCCTTATTATAAACACAAATGTAAAGTTTCCTAAAAACGTCATTCATAATTGTAAGGGGTGTGTGCTCATTTATTTATAATTTTTTAATTATACAAACACATTTTTTGTTGTTAAATGGCCTGTTCAACATTAATTGTATCAGTACACAATAAAAAAATGATAACATAATTTTGAAGTTACTCAGGTAGCATTTATAGGTTATAGCCTGTTTAGACCTTTCTAATTGTACCATTATTTCTTTCAGTGTGTCATGTTTTTTGGAATGAACGTAAACAATTCAATAAGTAATTAATTTTGAATAAGGCTTATCATAAATATAATTAAAGTTTGTACAAAAACAAAAATGGCAACTTTAGAGCAACAAGCATCTAAACTTTTGGACTTCAATCAAAAATTAGACATTAATTTGCTTGATAACATTGTCGGATGTTTATATTCTTCTGTCGGAGAGCAACAACGTATTGCGCAGGACATTCTTACTGCACATAAGGAACATCCAGATGCATGGACTCGTGTTGACACAATACTTGAATATTCGCAGAACCAAGAAACAAAATATTATGCCTTGCAAATATTAGAGCAAGTGATACAAACCCGATGGAAAGTGTTACCAAGAAATCAATGTGAAGGCATAAAAAAGTATATTGTTGGTTTGATAATTAAAAACTCATCTGATCCTGTTACAATGGAAAGCAATAAAGTTTATTTGAAAAAACTAAACATGATTTTGATACAAGTTCTAAAAAGAGAATGGCCGCATAATTGGGAGACTTTTATTAGTGATATAGTTGGTGCATCTAAAACAAATGAGAGTCTGTGTCAGAATAATATGGTCATTTTAAAATTACTTAGTGAAGAAGTATTTCTTTTCAGCACTGGACAATTAACTCAAACAAAAGCTAAACATCTCAAAGATACTATGTGTTCTGAATTCAGTCAAATTTTTCAGCTTTGTCAGTTTGTTCTTGAAAATTCACAAAATGCACCTTTGGTTGATGCTACTCTCCATACTCTTTTAAGATTTTTGAATTGGATTCCTCTTGGCTATATTTTTGAAGTAAAGTTGATCAGTACTCTCATTTTTAAATTCTTAAATGTGCCTATGTTCCGTAATGTGACATTAAGTTGTTTGACAGAAATTGCAGGAGTAACAGTAAGCAATTATGAGGAACAATTTGTTGCTCTTTTGGTACAAACCATGGAGCAATTAGAGGCCATGTTGCCTCTTACTACTAATATTCGTGAAGCCTATGCTGCAGGTAGAGATCAAGAGCAAGATTTTATACAAAATTTGGCATTATTTCTATGTACTTATTTAAAGGAGCATGGACAGATTATTGAGAAAAGAGGCTTAAACAATACTCTCATGAATTCACTTCGTTACCTTGTTTTGATATCAGAAGTGGAAGAAGTAGAAATCTTTAAAATCTGCTTGGAATTCTGGAATGCTTTAGCTACAGATTTGTATAAAGTTGCACCATGTTCACATGCAGCTGGTTTATATAGCCTTGGGAAAAATGTAGGTAGAAAAGCTTTGTATGCTGATGTCCTTAGCAGTGTTCGTTATATAATGATCTCACGAATGGCAAGACCAGAAGAAGTTTTAGTTGTGGAAAATGAAAATGGTGAGGTTGTTCGTGAATTTATGAAAGATACCGACTCCATTAACTTGTATAAAAATATGAGAGAAACATTAGTTTATCTTACTCATTTAGATTATCAAGATACTGAACGCATTATGACAGAAAAATTACAAAATCAAGTTAATGGCGCAGAATGGTCATGGAAGAATCTTAACACACTTTGCTGGGCTATTGGTTCCATCTCGGGAGCTATGATGGAAGAAGATGAGAAACGTTTCTTAGTAGTAGTTATCAAAGAGCTTTTGGGTTTATGTGAACAGAAGAAGGGAAAAGATAACAAAGCAATTATTGCCAGTAACATAATGTATGTTGTGGGGCAGTATCCACGTTTTCTAAGAGCCCATTGGAAGTTTTTAAAAACAGTTGTCAATAAACTCTTTGAATTTATGCATGAAACTCATGATGGAGTTCAAGATATGGCTTGTGATACTTTTATTAAAATAGCTTTGAAATGTCGTCGTCATTTTGTTTCTACACAAGTAGGAGAAGCATGTCCATTTATTGAAGAGATCCTAAGTACCATTAGCTCTATTATTTGTGACTTACAACCACTCCAAGTGCAAACAGTTTATGAAGCTGTTGGTTATATGATAAGTGCACAGATTGACCAGGTTGCTCAAGAACAGCTTATTGAAAGATATATGGTTCTTCCCAATCAAGTGTGGGATGATATTATATCACAAGCATCACATAATGTTGATGTTCTAAAGGATGCTGAAGCTGTGAAACAGCTTGTTAGTATTCTTAAAACTAATGTTCGTGCTTGTCGTGCATTAGGGCATCCTTATGTTGTGCAACTTGGAAGAATATATTTGGACATGCTTAATGTTTATAAAGTCATGTCTGAAAATATTAGTCAAGCTATTACCTTAAATGGTGTTGCTGTTACTAAACAACCTCTTATTAAAAACATGAGAATTATCAAGAAAGAAACATTAAAATTAATAGGAAGTTGGGTGTCACGATCAACAGATAATAGCATGGTTTTGGAAAATTTCATCCCCCCTCTACTTGATGCAGTCCTTTTAGATTACCAGCGGACAGCAGTTCCAGATGCCAGAGAACCCGAGGTACTGTCATGTATGGCTGCTATTGTTTACAAACTTGGAGGACATATTACATCTGAAGTACCTAAAATTTTTGATGCTGTGTTTGAATGTACTCTTGAGATGATTAATAAAGATTTTGAAGAATACCCAGAACATAGGACAGAGTTTTTCTTGCTACTGCAAGCTGTTAACACTCATTGTTTCAAAGCATTCCTGAGTATACCTCCTGCACAATTTAAACTAGTTCTTGATTCCATAATTTGGGCATTTAAACATACAATGAGAAATGTGGCAGACACAGGTCTTCAGATATTATTTAGATTGCTTCAAAATGTAGAGCAACATCCCCAGGCAGCACAAAGCTTTTATCAGACTTACTTATGTGATATATTAGAACATGTGTTTAGTGTTGTGACAGACACATCACATGGTGCCGGACTTACAATGCATGCCACAATTTTAGCCTACATTTTCTCATTGGTGGAAGCAGGACGTGTGACAGTTCTACTTGGACCCTCACCAGATAACATTTTATTTATTCAGGTAAATAATGAATTTCTTTCTTATAGTTCACTGCTTATAAACAACAATTATTAATTTTGATATTCACAGTAGAGGTTGAGAAGAAAAAGTTACATTGGTTTATTTCAAATAAATTTACATTTTGTACAATAATCCTATAATCATTAAATTTTTAAGACAAGTTGTAAAAAAAAGTTTTTTGTAAATTCAAAAATAAAAGTCATTTTATTTTCAATAATCCTCCAAGTTAGTATGATAATTATTAGCACTTTTAATAAAAATTTTGGTTTAGAAAAACAAAATAGGGGGGTACTTTGAACTACTCTCTTTTTGGTATAGCGAAAATTATTATACTGCTCTTATTAAACACAAATTTAATACTTCATTTATGTTCATAGCATTTAATAAATAACAGGAATAAAAGTCAATCATAGAAAAATAATGTTTTATCATTTTTATTTAATAAATTATTGACCTAATAGACAAAATAAAATTTATAATAATTGATTACATTTAACTTACATAATTCTTTTCGATTTTTTTAAGTACATGTATATTAAAACAAAAACTTTTTTTAGGAATATGTTGCAAATCTGTTGAAAACTGCATTCCCTCATCTGTCCGACAACCAAATCAAAATAACTGTGGAAGGTTTATTTAATTTGGATCAAGATATTCCAGCTTTCAAGGATCATTTAAGAGACTTTTTGGTTCAGATAAGAGTAAGTATTTGTATAAACAGTTATTAAAATTTTCCATGTCAGACAGTTTTTTAATTATACAATTTTATTTAAAATTTTAATGAAGTCTTGTTTAATTCAGTCTTAAGTTATATAAAATGTGTGAAATAGTATACTCTCATTAAATTCAACTAAAAATTTATTAAAAATTGCAGGAATATACTGGTGAAGATGATAGTGATTTGTACTTGGAAGAACGCCTGTTCGCTCTTCGTCAAGCACAAGAAGAAAAGAGAAGGGTACAACTATCTGTACCTGGAATTCTTAATCCACATGAATTACCTGAAGAAATGCAAGATTAATGTGAAGTAGACTTAGTATTTAGGTCTGATAAGTAAATAATAACAGTACATTTAGCATAAAGTAACATAGTCAACTGTTTTATGAAAATATAAAATTTTTTTACAGGCATTTATCAAAAATATTATTTAAAATTTTGCACAAAAATTATTTTCCTAAAATAATCATTGCAGATAGAATCTTTAATTAAATTTTTTTCCTCGAATCATTAAGCATATACAATATTTAGCTTCCCAAGCTTATAATAATTTTTGTGTTAAGTGGACTGTTATCATTAAATAATAGTTTATCCCTTGTGCTGTTTTAATTATACCTTGTTATGTCAGTTTGTACAAAGGTCGCCTGGAACAATGTTAGATGATGTATGTAAGTGAAAAGATTATGGCACAAATCTTTTCAGATAAGGTATATTAAGCTAGCACAAGGCAAAACATGGCCTTTAATAATATAGATAGACAGAAAAACATGCATCAGTCTACATTTTCTAGTGGATAAATGTGAAAACTAACTTTTTTGTTATCAAATACTTTAGAACAATAGAAAAAGATAACTGTGATGGTAACCAGTGTGGAATGTGCAACATAATTGCAATGGAATCTGAGTATTACGAGTAGATTCTAGGAGAAATGTTTAAGTGAATTGCTGTTAGTAACATTTTTTTATGTTATGTTTAATTATATATTAACTAACTTCATGATAGTTTGGGAATCTAAGCATTATAACTAGGTTTCCAAATACATTTCGGGTCTGACTAACTGTCAAATCTTTCAATTTTGTGTTTCTAAAATAAAAAGATAAATACGAATTTGTGTTTTAATGTAACTATGATATTCACGATGCATCCCAGGGTGCCGAGTCGCTGGCTCTTCCTATAGGTACGTTTTTTGTGGCTGTCGTAGCCTTCATGAAGTTTATATAAAAAGTACAATGTTTTCGAAGATTAGTATGTTTCGTTTAAAAATATGGCTAAAACTTAAAACGATAAGATAAAATAGAGTTTTGTTTTATAATTAAAACCAGTAATTGTCGTATCTTCAATAGTAATTATTAAGGTTTTGTTTTGTATCAATATTTTTAAATAGCATTTTCTCCCCGAATGTTTAAAAAAAGTCCCTTTTGAAGTATTACCAGAGCGATAGCTTGTGGGGGGTTAATAATGTAATAAAAACGCACAAAACCTTAATGACTACAAGGCCATGCAAACACATACAATTATTACAAACAAATAAACAATTTTTTAAGTTATTTGGTATGATAACTGAAGTTATAAATGTTATATAAAATTAAGCGGGAAAGTTAAAATCAGTTATTAAATTAACATTGCTTATATCGATATCGACGTTACCGTAGCCGGAAGGACTTAAACTGCTCGATTTAAATAACACAACTATATTATTTGCTTCTTTGATATACATTTTCATTGGGATATGGCCAAAGGGTAAGTAAAAGCAATTTGTCGCTGGTATTAATGCACCAAACAAGTACTCTTGTCACGATAATACTAGATGTCTTATTTTTTATTGGAGTTTTATTTTATTTCTTTATTACTTTTTGCATTCATTGGTTAAAATAGTTAATGGTAGCAGACAAGGAGGTTTTATAACAAACAATGTATAGTTACAGTAACGAAACCAATTGTTAGGTAAGATTATGTAAAAAATTGGTATAAAAGGTTCACTAGTGACTGAATATCAAAAGATATCACCAATAATTTCTAGTGATACTTTTGTAACTTATAGAATTGTACATAAATAATTTTGAAAATATTGAAGTGTGTTTATATTTTTTTTTTATTTATCACAGTCTTTTTTTTGTTTTAAAAATAATATTATTTATCTTTAATTTTACAGCTACAGTACTTAAAAGAATACTAAGAGTATCGATTATCTTCTAATCGATTGGAAAGTTAGTTTAGGTGCGACACTATCGTTTGCCATTACGCCAATATATAATATCTAAAATGTTTAATTCGTTCTTTACTAGTATGTACTAAAATAGTTAATCTTTATACATATTGTAATAATTTTATTCGTTCCGTTATTAGTATTTACCTTTTTTAAAACTATATATTAATCAGAAAAAAAATGGCTGATATGGCAGAAGAAGTATCATCAAGTGATACGGGAGAAAATAGGTTGGTTTCTAGTAATAACAGTAACGAAGAAGCAAACGCTGGAGAAGTTGATGTAAGTATACATTTTGAACATAAATATCAAAATTTGCACTTTTCCAAAGTTATGTAGCTATTTTTTACATGTCCGATTTATCATGCAAATACACTAGTATCATGCAAATACACTAGTCATAGCCTGTTTTTACAATTTTTAATCTAATTTCAGCTAAAACAATTTTTTAAAGTTTAAATCAAATGAAGATCTTTTGATTTCTATTAGGGATAAATTAATATCATTATCTTTTGATTTCATATTTTTAAAAGTAATATTACCCATTGGATACCATATGTATCCAATATCTGTTACTTTTTCCCCATAAGCTTAAGAACCAAAAAAAGTGTTGTTTTATCATGGTCATTGGTTCACTAACTAATTTGGCAAATCTTGTGTGATTTATCTACTACTGTGATGACAAACTTAGTTCCCGATGTGATTAATTGTTTGCAGTTTTAAATATATTTTTCTTGCAATTAACTTCATTTATTATTAACGATCATGTGCAGATTCTTCGTTTTAAGGACTATGGTAATAGAATTAGAAGTACAGGTAGTACTGATTATAAATTTCTGTTGTTTGAAATTGTAATCACCACAGTGCTTATTTTTGTTGCTAAACAATGTAAAACATTAGACGCTTTTGATTTAAAGGGCCATATAGGTGGAAAAATTATTAGGTTAAATTATTAAGTTTAAATCACACAACACAAAGAGATGTTTGCAATCATTTTCAGTATATATCAGCCATTATCTCTTCATTGCTCTTTAGGTCTAATATAGCTTATGATCATGTGAAGTTTATGATTGTGTCTTTGCTTTGTCATTAAATTGTGTTTATAAGTAAAATGATTTTATGAATAAATTTACAAAGTGGCAATTTTTATCTAAATATTGATATGAGACATAATATTTAGTTAAAAATCATAGCTGTTTAAATCTATTTCAAATAAAGGATTCTGTTTTTTACACTTCCTTATCTTTATATAGACTATGTAGGCCAATATTTTGTAGGAATGAATATCTCATGGTATTATGTATATATATATATGCTAATATGACTTAGTGTTGTACAATATTTACAGTTTTTAAGGTAGAGAAACTTGTAAGTAGTTTGTCACTCTACTGTGACTGGCAATACTGTATTGCATAATAGTAGCAACAAAAAAGCTGTAAATGTTACCTACCACATTTTTTATTTATAAATGACATTTTCAGTTTAATGCACAAGTAGACGAGCAGCGACGTCATATGCAACCATCGAAAATGGAATCATTCTTTGCAATAGCTAAGTCTCTTATAATTAGAGCTTTAGTTGTTTATTTCATAACATCAATGTTCCGTCAGTCCACTACACCTAAAGTTGATGTCCAGAGCTCTCCTGGAGCAACTCGTATCCCTGCAATAAATATGTTTAGTAATGGAACCACATTAGATATGTATTGCTACCTATCTGAAAAAGAAATGTTGCATAACAACATGGATGATGCACGGTTAATATGGAAGCAGACAGGTCTTGTGTATGGTGACTGGTATGGAGGTTCCAATGGGGATGGCACTTACACCTATTCTACAGAAATAGTACCCTCAAAAGCATTAACGAATAATGGTTCTATTTATCTTCATATATATGTAGTACAATCAGGTAAGTCACCAGACCCAAAAGATAAAGACAATTATGCTGGTTCTTACATAACATATGGAAGGAAAATGTTAAACAAGTACAAAAAATTGAAATATCAGAAGACACATAACCTTTTAACAGGACAAACAGAAAAATCGGAAGAAGAAATTAAAAAAGCTGAAACATTGAAAGAGGAAATAGTGTCTCATTGGCATCCGAATCTTACAATTAATCTTGTTACTGACCAAACTAACTGGATGCAAGGCAGTGTGCCACCACCACTAGATGAATATATTTACTTTTTGCCTGATGGTAAAGTATACAAACCAGCTGTATTCTTAAATGATTATTGGAATATGATGCGTGATTATGTTCCAATAAATAAAACAACAACTAAACTTCAACTAGATTTGACTTACCAACCTTTGAGCCTTTTCAAATGGCAATTATATACCGCTCAAGCAATGAGAGACAAGTTAAGTGTATTTTCAGCTTTAGGAGCTGAAGAACAAGATGAGGAACAAGACACTGTAAAGGAATTACTTATGGATACTTCACCATATTTGCTTGCTTTGACTGTATCTGTTTCGGTGCTGCATTCAATATTTGAACTGTTAGCATTTAAAAATGATATCCAATTTTGGAACAACAGACAATCACTGGAAGGACTGTCTGTGAGATCAGTATTTTTCAATGTATTTCAATCAACGGTGGTCCTTCTTTACGTTTTAGATAATGAAACTAATGTTATGGTCAGAATTTCTTGTTTCATTGGCTTGATGATAGAAATTTGGAAAATAAATAAAGTAATGGATGTTAAGTTGAATAGAGAACAGCGTATATTTGGAATTCCAACATTAATATTCAAAGACAAAGGTTCCTATGTACAATCAAGTACCAAAGAATATGACACTTTAGCTTTTAGGTACCTCAGCTGGGCCTGTTTTCCCCTTTTGATTGGTTATGGAGTATATTCACTGTTGTACCAAGAACATAAAGGGTGGTATTCATTTGTTCTTAACATGATGTATGGCTATCTGTTGACATTTGGGTTCATTATGATGACACCTCAGCTATTCATTAATTATAAGTTAAAGTCGGTGGCGCACTTGCCATGGCGTATGATGACATACAAATTCCTAAATACGTTCATTGATGACATATTTGCATTTGTTATAAAGATGCCAACCATGTATCGTTTAGGCTGTTTCAGAGATGGTAAGTGTTATTGTTTCATTATGATAAAGCTACCTTATCGGACAAAATACTAACTCCATCAAACTTTATTTCAGATATTGTATTCTTTATTTTCTTATATCAACGTTGGATTTATAAAGTCGATCATAAGCGCGTCAATGAATTTGGCTTCTCTGGAGAAATGGAACAGCAGAAGAAGGAATCTGAAAATGGCAATTTGGCTATAAGCGATAAATTGAATGTAGAACCTGGCGACAAGAAGAACGATTAAATAATTATCTATATATATTTGCTTCAGGTTTTTCATTGTTAGTGAAAATTGTATAATGTAATAACGAAAGTTTTACGAATTAGACTTGTTTATTTTAAAATTTATTGTTACTTTGTCATTGTGAAAATGGGTACATGTGTATAGGTTATGGCTATCGCTCGCAGAAGAAACTATTAAAAGATTGTTAAAAAAATCAGTAAAATTGGTGTCATGTTTTACAACCATAAGTAAGATGTTTCTTCATTGTTGCTATATCTTTGAAAGATTATGTAGGTGTCCGCATTTAACAGTGCTTGACGGTTCATCTTTTTCTAATATACTCTGACTTCATCTATTAGTATAAATTATTTATTTATTTAAAAAAACAAGTTTCATAGCATAGAGTAATATAAATATTTGGTAATAAAGTACTTTTAGTGTGCTGAAAAAGTTGCTGTGTAACGTCATTGGTGGAGGCGAAGCGCCTTACCTAGTATACGACAAATTCATAGTATAAATAGATAATTTTATTATAATAGCATGTCATTTTTGATCCAAATGTCTTTAATATTACATTGCCGTTTAATGATTATACCTGAAAAAATTTATCGTTACGTTAACATAGACAATATATTTACGTTATACTTGTAATTGTTTGCTTGCAGTAAAATTATTTAAATAGTAGTTAATAGCCCTGCAGGTATTTGTATTAGTTAAAAGTTTTAATTGCCTCAGTGGTCAGTGACTGACTAAGAATTAAGCGGGCCCTGTCCAACATTTTAATTCCGGGCGTATTTTTATAACAATTAAAATCTGAACTTTTGCCCCTCAAAAATTACGGAGCAAGGAATGTGCTCGGGTTGCTTAGACCTTCGTCCGTGGTTCAATTCCAAGGTCACATTAAAAGTTCGGTGACAGCATCACTATTCCATATGTCAAACGAGAGCCGGAGTATGCTTGGCGGGCACGAGCTTGCCATAGTGGTATTCACTATACTATTTGAAATTGAAATCAAGTGTCAGCCCATTAAAAAAAGTTGGGAAGTAATACGTTTCTATTTTTGTTTGTTATGGACATAATAATACATGCATGAATCTAGACGGCGTGCGAATTTTTGTTAGAAGAAAAATTCGCGTTGAATACGAGGAGAGGACGAGTTCTTGTTCAAAGGAAACGTACAAAAAAAAAAAGAAAATTAATGGCATTTATTACAGTATTAAAAATTCTTCGCGTACTGAACAATTGCAAGTTTTATTATAATAATACATATTGTTGATTTTCTCATCATCTTTTTTAAAGACCTGTTGTTGGGGGACCGCTACCTTCAGATGAATGCAGATTGACAGCAATATCTTACAAATTTGAGTTCTTCATCCATCACTCTCTTTTACCAACAGCCATGAAACGAAAGCTGCATTTTAACTAAATGAAATTTATTTTATATATTATCATATTGTTAAATGTCTTTGTCTTTTCGTCTATACAGAGTTTTATCTATCCTCTGAGTTATTAAAATCAGTGATTTGTGAATGTGGGACTTTGTTTTAGATATCAACCGTTTATTAAAAAAGATGTGTAAATAGTGTGCTTAACCAAGCCCATAAGAAGTTCTGATAGTAAAAGATCAATAGGATGATATTTACAAAAAATTTAAATTTGTCTAAGATTGTAAGGTACAAAACTTTTGACCGTATCTTATTTACAGGTTATTAAAAACAAACAAATAAATGTGCAAATGTTATTTTAATGAATAATGGCAAAAAAGAATCCGTTTTCATATCAAATATATTTTCTTTATTATTAAACTAATATGTAGTTTTCAAAATATTGTTGGTTGTTATATTTATTGTAGTCATAAATTTATCCTGTGTCTGCTAGGTAAAAATGCGCATATTTTATATATATAATATTGATTGCAACCATTACTTCATGGATTGTATTTATATATGTAATACATGAACTAGTTCATCGTACTTTTTTTTTCATTATAATGAGGATGATTCGCATTAAAAACTTTGTAATATGAAAGATAAAACATGTAAATAAATTATGACCATGTTATCAATTTCGTCGTCGTGTTATTTCCATACATAACTTTGTTGGTTCAATACATTTATCCACTTATATTGCAAAATTCGCGTGAGTACATTTTTAAATAGTTCATAAAATTATACTAATGTATGATGTTTAAGATGTGTAATATAATTAAATTCGTTGTTTCCGAAAATGTTTGTATTTTTTTCATTGACCCTCTTTCTGGAACACTAACGTGACCGTAGTTTATTATTAATTCTCGATTATTGTTAATTTCTATAATTTGGTTTGATTAGGAAAATTTGGAAAAATAATCAATTTTTTTTTGTTAACAATCGAACTGTTGACCTCGATTTTGAATGCTTGCCTAAAATGCACAGGGGGGGTTTTTAGTGGTTGCGAGTCCCACACCAGTCCCTTCCGCCATCCCAGTGGCGGCAGGGCAGTGCCTAAGCATTTTCCCTCCCACAAAAAAAGGGTGGTTGCTAGCAAAGAAGCTTAGTAGAAACTATCACTAAAGTATAGTAATTTGCAAAAGTCCATATAGAATCTGTTTGAAAGTTGCCTTGCAGCATACTCGCACTCACACTAATATTAGGTTGGGGAAAAAGAAATCCATTACTTTTTCGGTAGATGGCTGTAGTGATAAATTTCTCGTAAAGTATCGATCAAACAGTTTCAGATTTATGCTCGTTGGAA
>DWLS01004601.1:0-13742 GCA_018246255.1 Pachliopta kotzebuea | reverse complement strand
TAAACTTCACTACAGTTAGAAATTTACAGGAAATCAATATCAGGTAAGTAGGGGGTCTATCCAACACGGAAAAACATAGCAAGGCGTCTACGACACAAAAAAGTTTGGGAAACTCTGGTGTAGGATTAGGTCTCATTTGTTAACAGCCGATATACAAAATGAGGATGGTAACTAGTCAAATTGGTTCTAAAAAACTACCACCAACTAATCTCTCTCTGTTCCATATGCTTTAAGTAATATCCTTTTTATGTACTAATATTTACACACCGATTGCGAATTCATCAGCGAAGGTCAGGAAGTGCAAGATGTTGTTTCTGATATGGTAGTCCTTGAGATGGTTCATGAGGTGAGTGCCGTAACCCTTCACCTGTTCATTGGAAGTCACCGCACAGAACACGATCTCACTGAAACCCTGAAAGTAATAATTCTCTATTAATTTTTCCTTACCAATAAACGAAATATTTTTTAAATGGCACTGTATTGTGCCACTGATTAATATAACAGAAAGTAGGTATTAAAATTGTTTTACTGCTTCTTTACTACAATGTATTAAATAAAAAATACAAAACTCTATACAATGAATACTTGATGTTTACAATAACGCAATTAAAACAATAGTTCTATTACTAATCCTAATTTCGTAGAAAAATAAAATATAACTGGAGTCAGTTCAGTTTTATATTAAGTATATCATACCTGTGAATGGAATGTCCTGAAACATATGCCTCCTATGGGCCTCCCTTCTTTAATGAGAGCCAAAGTCTTGTGTTTTCTATAAAAACAAAAATTCGAAATTTATCATCACCTATAATAAAGGTATAAAAAAAAATAATATAAAAAATCCTTTCTTAATCAGTTCTTCTATTATTGTTTTTTCTTTGTCCAATTCTATGTAAGTCCATGAATACACATATTAATATTTATAATTTTGTGTATGTATCAATAATTTTTAATAACTACAATATTTACTTAATAGTATTTTATTATTAGTAATAATAATATCAATTGTGTCTGTCCATATTAAATTATTAATACAGAATAAAAAAGGTACTCACAAGTCAGTCTTGACCTTAACCAATTTTTCCATAGTTTGTAAAATTGCTTTAACACTATAAGAGATTCCTGTACATGCCTGTAACTGGCTTACATACCAGTAACGATTCTTATATTAGTTAATTATTATGTATGTATTGCTATTGTTGTGCCTAAATAAATAAAATAATAATATATATCATGAGAAGATCAACAACAATAAACGCTGGTCTGAGCAACAGCATTTCTCTTACTGTCAATTTTGAGATGTATCAAATATATGCACCATTAAAGTACATGATGGCTTTTAGTCCCACTTCCAGTTGGCTAGTTAGATATAAAAAGTATTTTTTATATGAGGAACATATTTGTATAACAATAATGTCAAAAATATGCATAGTTATGGTAGTTAGTGACTTTCGGCACCACTTCCGACTGGCCGGCCGGAACCGGATATGGCCAAGGACCATCTCCGTACCCACCTCAATATCAATGCCAAATTTCATTTTGATCGACTTTACTGTTTGGCCAGGGCACGATCATAATGAACTTCAGACACATACACACACACCTTTGACTAAAACACAGTCAAGTCAAATTTGACAATTATTATAGGTTCCTTTTATTATTGTTAGCTTTCTTAAATCTTCCTATGTGATTGATAACAAATTTGAAATTAAAATAAAATACTCACGGATCGAAAACAAGCTGTGATATGTACTCCTTTGTCATTTCTGGCAACTGATGGGAGAAGACATTATGAAGACCTGTAACCAATAAAAGTATTAAATAATTATTTACTATACCAAATCATTTACAATATAGTCTAATAAATAAATTAAAAAAGAATTGAGAAAATAGAAAATGATTGTATATGTACTTGATATTTAACAAATCTAGTTTTTTGTCAATCAGTTGTAGTTTAGGTTTTATATAAAGAATTATACCTATTAGCCACAACATGGTCTGCTTGTTGACTGGCCCAGTGAGCGAGTTACCGATGACATGGAACTCTATCATCTTCCTCTGTTCCTCCAGCTTGGCGGCTTCATCACGAGGCGCTTGCATTTGGAACAGCGCCTGCGAACAAACACAATGTTCCCGTTAGAAAGAACGAAATTAGTATTTTCAACAGAGGATGTTACTACGACTATTACCGATCACTTTCACAGCTAATCTCATATAATATTGTTTAATATATAATCATTAGAAAACATTTTACCCATTCTGGTTTTATGATGAGAAAATATTTGAAACACATACAAATTACAGGGGATTCAGATGCCTTGGTCCAGTCAGCAGTTGGCGTTTCTCTGATGATGATTATGATGAACGGATACAAGATCAATATGGTCTATAATTTTATAAAGTACTTCAGATTTATTAAAAGTAGCAAATGTTTTTTGTACCCCTAAGGTGGCAAATAAGCATACGGCCTGCTCGATAGTTAGCAGTTACTGTAGCCTATAATCGCCTGCAGTACCAGGGGCACCACTGGCGCATTGCCGACTCCGGAAGAACCTTATCACGGCCTTTTTCGAAAAACTCCATTCTGTAGCTCTTTGGGAATACCTCGGCAGGGAGTTCATTGCATAACTTGATGGTTGCACGCAAGTGGCCATTGCAGTACAATTTGTATGTTAGCGATTCTTTAACTGGATGTAACACTCACGTCGGGACCGCACATGTAGTTGGGGTCGGTGATGGTGGCGACTATCTCGGCGACGGTTCGTTCGCTAACATCATCGCAGTCGTCCGCGAGCCTCCGTCGTTTAGACCCACTCACCGGAGTCTCCCCAGAGCGGGAATCCGCGCCGCGCTTCAGCCCTTCTTGTTTCACTGAACCTGAGCGCATGGTACAAATATTTTTTGCATTATTAATAGAACTTAACAATTTTAATATAAATAAATAGTAAAAAAAACTGTTACTAAACATACCACACCGGTGAAATCCCATATTACAAATTTGTTTAAATTCTTTCAGATCGTTCTCTTAATGATTAGTTATAAACCTATATTTAATAATGTGGCGATAGTTGAATGATAAAAGACGTTGGTGATGATGATGCGCCTAGTAACTCTAGAACTTTACTAAAACCCCTCTTTAAAATTAAACAGTATAACTGAAAAAAAAGGCTTTGAGATCATGCCTACGTAGACGGACTTCTGCAACAGATCTAACATCAGTAAACTAGTGTTCCAATTTAAAAAATGGTAATAGTTACATGATTTTTTTTTTGAGTAAAAATTAAGATTGTCTATGATCTTTTGTAGAGTTAAGTGTTAAAACAGGATGGATAATAAAGAAAAGCAAAATTAGGTTATGCATACAAAGTACAATATTTAAAGTTCCTTTTACTCTTTTAATAATAAAAATTAAGCCTAAACATGATACAGAATTTGTTACTGCCATATATATTGATTACGCCATATAAGTACGAAGGGTTTATATCAATGAATATGGCGCGCACCTGATGATAAGGTAACAGTGGTGAATCCGTCTTTACTTTCACCGGAAGCAGTAACACGTTCAAACTCGCCGGCCCGACGTCCGGCTAAAAATAAATCGTAGAGAATTTTCTTTTTTTTTTCCTATTTTCAATCACTATCACAATAGACTGACTTCCGATGTTCAAATCAATAAATTAAAGCCTTCCAAGTTTTATTTATTATGACACAAAAATTCACAAAATAATACCTTGATGTTCATCATCTTGATGAAGTAAGACATTTCAATAATGAAACATTTGAAAAAAAAATTTTTTTTGGTAACAAAAGCTTATTTATGAATCATCTATATAAATAACTTATTTCAATTGTCACATGACCAAAAACTCTATAACAGACGTTTGGTAATAATATATCTTTTTTAACTAATTCTTTACAATAGAAAATAGTAAGGTAAATAAAAAGAGAAATTATGAAAAATAATCATTTGTTACACAAATTGTAATAATTATTTTTATTATTAACAACTCACTGCTCTTGTTGTCAAGTATAGCCTGGAGATGATTAGGTGGTACTTGTTTGTAGTCTGGATCCCATATTGGTGAATTGGCACTAAAGATCTCCTCTTCGAGCAACCCCAGGAAGCGAGGAAAGTGAGTCAGAACTAATACCTGGTAATTTAAACATTTATATAACGAATGAGACAACGTTAATATATGAAGAAAAAATAACTTAAAATATTTATGACTGGTGCCATTGTTGTATCAGAAAAGAAATTAGTAAAAACTTCTTGCATACTTACTCTTTTCTCCGGCGGCATACGATCGCGCTCCGAATGGCACTTGTCCATCAGCTGTCGGCAAACTGATTTAAAGACTGCCTTAAGTAAAGTCCTCCCGAAGACAAGTGAGGTCTCAAAATGTGGCAAAGAGTCGCAGAATGCAGGCACGTGGCAGAAGACAAGCCATCTATAAACGATTGCAAAATTATTGAATTGAAATAACTTATATACTCCTTCAATGTTTTTCTAAGTATTGTATCACAAAGTTCCGATTCTGTTATTCGATTTCATTATTACTAGTAGAATTAGACAACTAGCTTGAAATGGTTTTATTATTCCTGCTGGTAAAATGAGGACCAAAGTATTCTAAATGCACCAGTCATGGCCTCGTTGTCACTTAACATCATGTTGAAAATTAGTCCAAGTGTGAGCGTGTTGAAGATGAAAAAGGTAATGATTACCTGGTGTAATTAATTTGATACACTGATATATCCTCAGGGTTTGATACTTGCTGGAAGAAAATTAACAGATATAACAAAAATTATAGAAGTGACATATCACAGTGATCAATTTCATCAATATCGCATGATACTCTTACCAGTTTCCTGACACTTGGTGTCTCAAAGTTCCAATGGTTGAAACAATGAAGGAACATTTTTGCCAAATCATACATGGTTTGCCAATCCCTTTGTGCTAGTGTGTTAAACTTGTACAAGACAAAGTTTGTAATGGCCTTTGCTATCGATGGTCTTTCAAATGGAGGCTGCCCTAGCGGACCCTCAATGTGAGGTTGAGATCTTGTGAGGATGCATTTGCGTAGCAACTGAAAAGGTAAAGTTTAATCAATGCAGTGTTTCTTTAATTCTTTACATTTGTAGCCAGCATATGTGTTAACTATTTTCAGAAAGTCGACTGTCACAGGCTTAATATGATGGAACACTCACAAATTTTTCTAACTCCCAACAGTGGGAATATTAAACTAAGTATGTATGAAAAACTTTATTAACAATTATAAATGTTAATCTTTTAACACAAGTAAATCTATTTTTAAGAATAACTACAATTTGGAACTATGCATGCATATTTCGGTTTTAGCACAAGATGCTACCGAGTTAAAATAACAATAGACATATCTTTGTTTCAAGTAATAAAGGGTTAGGAATACAAATTAAAAAAGAAAATAAATGCTAAAATTTTTTACCTTTGTAATTTCACTTACTATATCACTCATAGCACGGGAATGTAACAATGATTGCACAAAACTATCTAGCGGAAATAGTAGTAACTGCGGCACCTATCTAAATGGTCTCTCACTGTAGATACCTTCCAATAGTAATGTCCTTACATCTATGGTAATAATATTACTAATAGGAGCTTATCAGAAATATATTATTTTAAAAATTTATTTACATACCTTAAATAAATAATAATAGACACGCTTAGTATCATGGTCATCCTCTCTATGCATTGACATAAAAATATTCTCCACATCCACCACTGCTCCCAATAAACAGTTTACTTCTGATACTGCCAATCCTTGTAATTGGGTTACATGTTTTTCTGTAAGCATTTTAATAACAAAATTTTTTTAGATAATTGAAGAACTTCATAATCATGTCTTTTTGATTCACAATTATAACATATTTTATGTTAACTTACTAAAGTTTTGATTAATCATCCAAATAATTTTTAAGCCTTAAAAAATAACAAAAACTGAAAAAGAAAATCAAACCTAAAATGTGGTTACAGTTGCGACATGGGTCTGTGAAATTAGCCAATGGTTGTTCACCACGTGCATTGGCCTTAGCAGCAGGTTGTGGAACTGGCGTCTTCCAGCCATTGCATGTGCAATCAGGAGTCTAAAATTATTTAAAAAAAAATTAGTTAACAGTGTAGTTACGAACATATAAGTATTGTTGAGCTTGTAATTTCACAAATTAACAGTACACAATTTTTTTGTTTTACGAAATGATTGACAATAAATGTGAGTGATATAATTAAGTTATGTTAAAATGTTGGAGTGTCTAGGCAGATATTGGTTTGAACTTACTTGACATGCAGAATAAATTGCCAATTTTAGAAGCTTTTTGTTGTGTGGCCAGTTGTAAACTTGCTGCTTCCTTTGCTGGATACGCTGAAGATTAGACTGTCTGGAGGCTCCTTCACTGCCTGATGGTGTGGCTGCATTGCTTGTTGTAGCATCATCTGGTGTTGCGCTTGAAGTCGCTTCATATTTATGAGGTAAATTACTACACTTTAAAATTCTTTAATATTAACTTAAGTACCTATTTGCAGAGAAATTTACCTCCTTTACAAATTACATAGTTATAATAAAATAACAACAGAACTGTTTATACATCATATTATCAATAATTATTTAAAATAGAACACACAAAACAAATCATATAACAAAAACTTCTTCCAAAAATAATTAATTAAAATTGCATTATGTATTTTAAATTTTTTGCTTTTTGAATAAAGTTAACTAAAAAACTTTTAAAACATTTGAAATAACATACAGGAGGTAAATATGTTACAAAACCACAATTTTTTTATCTAAAGAGTTATTTTAAAGTAATTTTTTATTTAGTTAACTGAAAATTTTGTTTATTTTTTTACCTTCGTGAGCGTGTGCTTGTGAGGAGTCCGCCTCGGTATTTGTCATTTCAATGTCAGTGATGTCGTTTGTCATTTGAGACGTCATATTAATTGATACACGTTTACACAAATTATTTTAAACTTTCTAAATTATTTACATTATCCCCGTTATAGAAATTTATAAGACCAGGTTTCTAGATGGCGTACCATAACAACATGTGGGCCAATTTTCGCTTTTGACAAATATGACTATTGTTAAAGATAAACAAAATGGTGGTGGTGTACTAGAGATGTAGTTTGAATCGAAGGATATAGATTTATCGATAAACCTCTTTCAGTTTTTCTATAACCGAAAAGATGAGCTACACTAGATTTTATGTAATTAATTTATAACGTTTATTTTTAAATAAAACAAAATCTAACTTCTTTTTCTCGTTAGTTTCACAGCTTATTATTCTAAATTTCGTGTATTTCTACTAGACATGTTCAAGAGAAGAATTACTCGACAAATGGCCTGATGTCATAATTAAGACGTAAGTAAGTACGTACGTAATATAGGTAAGTTTTTAACAGAAAATACTAACTAAATCAAAAAAGGAAAAAAAAATATTTTTAACATAATTTTTCCATAATCATCTATTTTATAAAATGTCGTATTAAAAATTAACTGTCAATACTTTTGAAACCAATGCACTAATTAATTTTAAATTTTAAATTTAAATTTTAAAGTGTGAAATAACTAAATATTAGTCATGACGATAAGCAGTTGATGTTGAATGTGCAATTTCAAATGTGTGTGCAGTTTCGAGTAATAAGGAATATAAATACTGGTGGTAGGTCTCTATTACGAGAGACCGTCTAGGTAGGTAGCACCGCAACTCCTGTTTCTGCCGCCAAGCAGTGTTTAAAAACATTAGTGTATTCTGAACCCATATGCGTTAAGCCTTGTGAAGTTATAAGAGTACCGGGACTTAGATTCCTAGGTCTCAAGACTTCGAAATGACGACGAGATAACAAGAACGATTTTGCGCAGTACATATCATTGTAAATAGCGCCACTTTACAATGGGCAGGTATACACCATTTATTATCAAAAGAATGTCGCGTTCGCTACGTTCCTTCGGCGAATAAGAAAAAGTTTAAGGTAATGTAATGATAGCATAATAAATCAGGATTTCATAAATTCACAGTAATTTTGATTACTCTGTATTTTTTGTATATTTATTACAACGTGCGTCCTTTCCCTGAAAATATTTTTTAAATCATGTTTGTTATGATACTACATCAACAAAATTATAAGAAAAGAGGATTTTGGTAACTTTATTAATAATAATCGGTGTTTTGCTTCTCAATGTGGTGATTCATGAACAAATCATTTATTATGAATTTTTGTCGTCCAGGTTTTCTAAAAAAGAACGTCGATAAAAGAAAAGGTCGAAATTTCTTTTCCAAGGGGAGAGAGGACAAATTTTTACACCACACACTAAAAAAAAATCATTTTTATAAATTACCATAGATCGCTGTGTAGATATATACATAGTTTTAGATAATTTTTAAGTTGCTAACTACGGTTGCAAATAGAATCCAAACAATGCAAAGACTGAAACGGTTTAAAATAAGAAAGTTGACATTAATGAATAAAATAATATAAGTAAATGTGGCCGTAAATTATATATAGAAAACTTCAATATTTTTATTAATTGTAAAATCATTAAGGCGTGTTTACTTGAGTTTGAAAAATAACACCTTTGAAAGTGAATTTCTTTAAAAAATATTTTTAAAGTTTTCTAGGGAAGATGCCTACGTAACTATGTAAAATGTGCAGTAAACATTTTGTAAAAATAAATCCAGTATTCCATTATTATGTCCAATTTAAGCGATTTACTCTTTATACATTTTCGTACGAGACGTGCCAATCGATGTCGTTGGCAGTTCAATTAAAACTTATTTATAGTCTTTGGCTTTTAGAATTCGTATATAAAACATAATGATCGCTATGACGATTTTTAAATTAATGAATGTAAAAAAGTTTTAAAAGATCTCACGCAAAATTATTTAAAAGTAGTTCAGACCGAAGTTTCCTTTTTTCCTTTTTCTTAGAAGTTATTTAGAACGTACGACCTGGAGGAATATTTAAGTCAATTTAATGTTAGTTTCGTCGGAGATCGAAGGGATGGGATGACCCCGCTACGTGAGTTGTTTTGCTAAAATCAAATTGCGTTCACCTCGATTCGATTCTGTAAATGGGGTGTACATGGGCGGAAGTAATTACTTTATATCAGCCCAACTGTAATTATTGGGCAACTTACTTCTGCTCGCTCTCTTTATTTTTTACTTTACAAGTAATACTTATATACTAATTAACATAATCACTTTTTGTAGACAGGTAATTTAAATTTTAATATACATGAGAATAATAATGAGTGTAAGGGGTCCCTCACAACAATTAAGGGAAGTCAATTCATCTTGCGCGGGCTCTTCACCAACCGAATTGGGCCAGCGTGATGGGAGATGGCCCAAAACCACTTACTATTTGAAGAGGCTTATATCCAATAGTGGACTTCTATCGGCTAATGATGATGATAACATGAAAATAAGAATTTACTGATTTATGTTTCATTACCATAAAATCTATTTTGTTTGTAAGAACAAAATTTACGTGCTATTTACCTATCTGAAAACTAAAAATAATATCATGATGAAGCTACGACTTTTTAAGGTGATATTTAACAGGAATTGATGTTTTTTATTGTTTTAAAGATTTGAACAAAATTTCCTTCCTAATCCATATGTTCGGTGCTAATTGTCAGTTGAAAATTTTTATTAATTACAATAAAAAAATTACATAATTACAATGTTAATAACATGTTTTGTAATTTTTTTGTCGTTCGCTTTTCTGTCCTTCTTTTACGTTATGTTTTAACATTGATAAGTAAATATTATTTATTTTCAATCATGTTTAATATCCGTTATTTTGTTTTCATAAATTGTGCCCTTTAGTTATTTTTTTAATTCGCTTTGGTTGCTACGCTAAGAGACCTACAGCGGTCCGAAGCCAATTTAGTTCTCAGTGCGCGCGGGAAACCGTCTTGAATGGACACGTTTGTGATCTCTCACAGGATTTACGTCGCTTCCATTTTCGTATATTTAACAAAAACATTTATTAAGAAGTGTAAATTATAGAAATTTAAATTTTAAAAATCATATTAAAATGTTGGGTTTTTGAAACAAAAAAAAATTCAAAATGGAGTTGGAATTTTTCCTTCGCGCAAACGAGACGTACGATGATTTTTACAACCGTTGCAACAATTTATCACACTTCGATTGCAGTGAGGAGGAAATGCTTTGGTGGATGATGGGGTCGCGCAGACTTCCTTTAAGTGAGATTGTTCCCATCAGCGTCGTTCTCGTGGTTATATTCTTAACTGGTGTCGTTGGCAATGTCTGCGTATGCTTGGTGATTGTGAGGAATCCTAGTTTGCACACCGCTACCAACTACTATCTATTCAGTCTAGCTGTTAGTGACTTATTGCTGTTATTGTTTGGTAAGTTATTTAGTTATAGTTTATAACTAATTCTAAATAATTGCTTTAAGTATTTTTTTAATTTATAAAGGTTATTCTATTGGATAACCGGCAATGCAGAAATGAATAGAAAATATTTACATCATTTAAGTAATAGTAAATTAAAACTTTTATATATGAGAAACTTGTACAATTTTTTTTTTATACAAGTTAATATTTAGTCACTAAATTAAGTCCACAAGAAGTTTCAAAGTTATCGGTTACAACTAGGTTTTGCCAACTCTCTTGTGTCAGAGAATATTTCGAGAGAATATTCGGAGACATGTACATTAAGTTATCATTACAGCGTTTAAAAGAAAATAGAGAAGGTATGAGCACGCAGTAGAAATAAAATTTTGTGCTCTGGTTAACTTGTTAGATAATAAGTTGAATAAAAGAGAGAAAGAAAGAAAAAACCGCTTGATCGACAATTTAGTTATTAATGAAAGTAGGAAAATGATACTAAGATATAGAGAGAAGAGCATGCAGTTGTCGTATACGTGTTTGTATGAGACGGTAGAACTACTAGCTATGAACTATACCACAAAGTGGAAACAAAGGATTTTTTTATTTTATGGCGACGAAACAAGCAAGGCGTTTACCTCATGGTAAGTGATACGCTCTTCTATAACTTAGCACTAGTTAAAGTGGTTTAAACAGCTAGTTCCGTTAATCCAGTAATTTCACTGGCTTACAGCAGAAGGTAGGAAAACTTAGATAGTGAGATGAACTTAGATATATATATTGAGATAGATTTAGATTGGAGTACAGATTTTACTCTATTCTCTGACACCATATAAATCTTTTATAGTTGTCTCTTATTGATTACATTTTTTCATTTCATAAAATCCTAGAAGTTTAATTTAAAAAATTTAAAGAATTAAAACCTTTAAATTACTTATGTACCTAAAATATTTCAAATAGATATGATGGAAAAAATATAAATTTTTTAAAATAAAACAAATGTCCATAGTAAAATAAGCCGAATAAAGCTTTGTATAATGGTAATACGAAGGAGTCGAAAATATATGTAAATACAAGTACTTCTGTAAATTAAACGCAATGCAGGAGGACCTGAACCCCATGGTCTCTAAGTTACAGTTTCAAGTAGACCCGATGTCTGTAAAATGAAAATTCTATTAAGAAGGCGTGCTGTGTTTTCTTCAATATCATAATATCACAGGCAAAACTACGATGCCTTCGCTGATGGCATCACACATTATACGAAAAAGATCCACTGGTCCTGATATGAAGAGGATTTGACGAAACTGTTCTGAAATTTTTAAATTTTTACTCACTTAAGTGGTTTTTGATAGTAAAAATATCATACAACTCTGACATTTGTGCAGTAGGCACGTTTAAGATTATTTTGAAGCATTTTTTTTTTGATATCTTCATACAAATTCAATTTATGTTCGTGTGGGAGTCGAGAAATAATTGAATCCGCTGAAATTATTGAAAAGATATTAAATTTAGTTACGTAAAGTAATCTAAGCTTGATATTATTATAAAAAATATTTTTTAAATTAAAATTAGTTCGGTAAAGATTAAGGTTTTTTAGTCTTTCTAATATTTTATATCAAAATATTTAATATTCTAGTGTAATTTTTTTCCATTTTTAACATTTGAAAAATCTTATCAACATAATAAAAATAAGTTGGCTTTTTGGATTAAACAAATTAGTTATAGATACGAGTATAAATAATAACCAAGGAAAAATCATAATAATTTATACACGAAAGTTTCAGAAGATTTCACGTTATGGGAAAAAATTTGCATATATATACGTTGTGATGATTGAAACGTGGTTCACGTTGCTATCAGGAAAAAGAAAATTATGTGATACGTCATTAGTGAAAAGTCTTACAGACAATTTTCGATACACAGAAAAGTCGGTTTTATTATGGAATTATTTTAATACAATTATTCTCGCAGGGTCTTCAACCATATACTGACTAAGTAGTTAGGCTCTAAAATGAACTGCTTAACTGTATTGTTTAGCAGAGTCAAGTAAGATACGTCAAGATTAACATTAGATACTATTTCATAGGTTTTAAGTTTTTTAAAAATCTTAGTATTTAAGTTATATGAAGTTAAATAAACATTTTTATATATTATATGAAATACCTACATGAAGTACATTCAAAATTTTTTTCCTGGCGTCGCTTTAGTAAAAAATAGTGAAATATTTATTTGGGTGAGGATGATAAATTAAAACTAATTTCCACCAGCTCAAGTAATTTATTTGGGCTTACATACTACATTAGTTATATATGTATCAATTAGTAGCCAGTGTCTCATATTTTAATTAAAAGGATGCCCTCCGGGAAGAGTCGTTAGCGGTTCCGTTAGAGAAGAAAATTAACTTTCTAGTAAATAAAAACTTGTGTCCAATAAGTTAAAATTAAAAGAAAATTAGCCTTTAACAATTTTATAATTAAGACTAAAGTAGTCGAGGTTAAATATTAAAGGATTCCGTAAATAGATAATTGTTTGTGCAAACCATAAATTTTCTTAGTCTCTGTCTAAGTCTTAAACGAATAACCTTTGATTAATTTCATTTATTTATTTATTTATACACATTTCATTTGCTTAAAGAGTTCTACCAGTACAAATACATTTTGAGTCCAAAAAAATGTTAAATTTATGGCTGTGAAAACTTTTAGAATGAAACTAATTGTTCACCTACTTTGCAGTTTTTGTCATAAAGATCTTATTCGTAGAGTGCAACGTTTTAAATGAATTTACAAATTAAAAAAGAAATGTAATTTGACAACCTTCACAACAACTTATTTCACTTTTTAGTAAATTCTTAAAGGAGTTTTACAAAGTTACCAGCGTTGCCGCACAAAAATATTTTTAAATTTATTTTCGCTCTCAACCAAAAGCCATATTTTGTAAAGTCTGTATATGATGAAGAGATTTTTTAAAACGAAATATGCACCAATTCATTACATTAATAATAGAATAACATATTTATTTAGTATACCAAAATTTATTAACTCTTATGTTAGTTTTTTACGCGCTACTACACTTAAGTTCTCTCCTTAATCCTATAGTAGACTGGCAGAGAATGCCTTTTGGCATTAAGTCCGGCTTTATGTACCTGTGTGCAAATAAAGTTTTTAAATAAAATATATAAATAACGGAAAATGTTATAACTTCTTTAAATAGCAAATGAGCAAACTATTATTTAATACGATAACTGCTATTAACAGTTAAGACTAAAGAGTATTGCCAAGCTTTCGCTGACGATATTGTTCTGATTTTTTCCGGCCCGTCTAGTGCGACGGTTGAAGCAGAAGCAAACCGAAATCTTGC
>DWLS01004600.1:0-13742 GCA_018246255.1 Pachliopta kotzebuea | reverse complement strand
AATGATCCGAAGCTCGCAGCAGAGTACTATGTTCCTTTTGTTTTAGGTACATCATTAACAAAGATTGCACATTTTCTTCTTGAACAAATAGCTTTACTTCCCCTCATGCTTATCTAATTCAAATATTAGATAAAAAATTTATAATTAACTACAAACATATTCATTTACTAAAAATACTACTATTTACAGTAATATACTTACACTAAAGGATACTTTAACTTACTTAAAATAATAATATACAGTAGTTACAAATTAACCAAAATACCGAATAAACAAAAATACGCCAAATATAACCGATAAAGGAAGCTTAAAATCGACTTATAGTTCATCTCAATTTTATCTAGGATGAATCACAATACTTTTATTGTTGTCATAGAGATTATGAATGCAGTAGCCTAGAGGTTTGTAATTAATCATGAAACCGAAGATTTCTGTGAAGACTTGTTTTGTACCACGGAAATAGTTTAACAATAAATGAAGTCATCCTGCAAACTTTAACTATTGTAGAATATTACAATTAAATTGACCTCGATCTAAATTGATCTTTTAAGTTAATTAAGTTGCAGCAAGAATACCTATCGTCCTTTTTATGAAGGAAAGTATACATTTTCAAGATAATGGAGAAAATTGACATTTTTTTTAAAATTATTCACACATGTTTTGAAAGAAATGGCGAAATTATGTTACTGCTAAAATAATGTAATCTCTCAGGAACTCTGACAAAGCTGAAGCGATAAACTCCGAGAGCAGGAGGCACCTATCACAGACAAGTATCCGATTCTAAGTACATATTGATGAAAACCTTCATCATTTTCATTCAACCAATCCCCCATTATGGGAAAAACTCTAAATAAGAAAGATGGAAATGCAAATTTACGGTAGCAGTTAAAACCTACTTAATATTTATTAATAGATAATCTTAATAATAATAGTTTGAAAAAGCATTACTTTTAGTGTTAAGTAACGTTATCACATACGTTTCCTTCCAGTAACTTTCGTAAAGTTCGGTAATTGTCTTTAGTATCCACCTCGGTTGCGTAATTGGCTTCATAAAAAATAGATCGTATCTACGAAATGTGTTACTTTAAAAAAAGAAATATCGTTACGTAAAAAGGAATTGAGGATGATACAAAAAATTCTACACGTAACTAACACGATCAGAACTTTTTTACTAACACCGCCTTCACTTTTAGGATATAGCAAATCAAATTTCAGTGCCCCAGTGCAGCAAGAAAGAGCCTTTCTAAAAGTATATATTTTACAGTTTAACCATAAAGAACACTGTAACATTTCCTAAAAGGGCTTTCTTTAAATATAAAATTCTTTGTGTTAAAAAACCTTAAAAAATTGACTATAACCAAATATTAATATTAAAGCGAAAAAATGTCTTTATTTAAAGGAAAGAGACCTAATCTTTTGGAAGCTTATATCCAGCAGTGAACGTATACCTACTAATGATAACGATATAATTAAAAAAAGAGAAAGTCCAAAAAAGGAATTTAAATGCAGTTTCAAGTATTTCGTCGCTCATATGATACTTTTTAACCGTATATAAATTTTGTTACTTTTGTGAATTAGTATAATCACTAATAGGCCAAAGTAAATATACAGCTAATATGTGCGCCGCGCCGACACGAACTTGACCTTGGTGCCACCTGTGACGGCCGGAAGTGACGTGCGATCCATCCTTTACGGATTAACAATAAAGGTACGAGACAGTCTTACCTATAATATCTTCATTGATATATAGAAAGATAATTAAATGGATATAGGTTTTTAACTGTACTGATGGTAGGTCCCTTTGACAGGATACCACTGCGGCTCCTATTTCAGCCAATAAACAGTAGCGTGCAGTGTTCCGGTTTGAAGGGTAATCTAGTGAAGTTAGTGGGGTAACGAGACTTAACACATAAGGTCTCAAGGTGACGAGCGAAGTGGTGCTGTGTATACTATCTTATGTAGCGACGCGTTGTTATGGGCAAATGTATCATGGACCTTCAGGTGAATTGTCTTGTCGAATAAAATATTATAAGTACTGTGAACAAAACAATATAGTGCTAACTAGGTTGTAAGCACAGCTCTACAGGGTATAACAAGTATGTAGCCCAGCAATTTTAATACCATAAGTTCCGTACCAGCTAGAAAAGTAAAATTTTAAAACCTAGACTGAAGAAAAACCGGAGGACGCATATTTTATTTCGTATTGAAAAAATCGTTAAAAAACAAACTCTAGTAAAAACTTTTTCAAGCTGTTTCCGTTTACGAAATTCAGTGTTAAAAATATTTTATTATTGATAATCCGTAACATCAACATTGACTATCGTACATAATTTTCAATAGTAGAAAAAATCGTTATTTTTTAATATTGTTATAAAAATACAAAGAGAAAACTATCTCATAAGACTAATCAAAACTAATATGGGTTTCAATAATATAATTAGTTTCGTTTTTTTTTTAATATTTAACATTACCTAAAAAAAATACAACTTATATATTTTTTTTCTTGTTTTACTTAAAACACGCTCTATACTTAAAAGTAAAGTGAAGTAAAGTTTCTAGAAAAATCTTTCGTATTAGAAATAATCTTCAAAATATATTATTAAAAATACTATCCGATAAAATCACAATATATAAGCTTTTTATTTACTCATAAAAATCGATCAATCGTCGAGAAAAAAAATGGGTTTACATTTGAATCTTCAAAGTATTTCTCTAGTGATATTTTCAGGAGATCAAAAGATCCGTCCGCCGCGCGATTCAGGGTAAAGTCAATAAAACAAAAATACTTACCTCTATCGTCGTACATAATAAATAATAACCGAATTGGACGCAATCTACGGAAATCAATTTCAATTAATATTTATTAGATATTTACCTTTTAACTGCTTTCAATTATATCAACCACGGCGAAATTCTCAGTTTTAAATCATATTACATTAAAACACGAATCACATTTAAATCACATAAACAATAACAATGTTATATATAACACAACAATAAAAATAAGCACTGAAAAATTAAATCTCTTTGGATGGAGAAGAAGCCATTGTTTTTTTCTAATTAATAATTTATAATCCGTTGGTGTTAAAATTCCCGCAAAATTTACACGCGAGTAGGTACTGTTTTATAATGACATGTACCGTCTGCGAGCGGGGAGTCAAGTGGCGCGCGGCGGTCCGGACGCGAGACTGACTCCGTCGTACGGATGGATGTTCAGAGGAAGCCGATCCGCAGGCGCGATGCAATACACCCTCCGAATACAATAAAACCTACGCAACAATTGTCAAATTAAACTAACTTACGTATCACACATACCATAAAATACATTTCATCAAAATACACCAGAACTCATCCGCAATCAACAATCAATTATCAAATCAAGTAATACATAATTTATTCAACTCTCTGATTACTATTTTTGTTAACTAACAACTGTTGTCAGAAACAGTCTAGGTAAATACTACCTCATTTCAACAGCGAAATTTTGTTTTTATTCTAGAAGTCGGCGGGCGAAACGTTCACTTGATGGTAAGTGATACGCTTGCCCATAGCATCGTGGCGGTAGTTAAGATGGTATACTAGATTGCAACCGTCGCTTTGAGATGTAAAGTGGCAAGTCTTGTTACTAAAATAGTTTCACTAGACTACTGGACCTTATAAACTGGAACACGGTAATCTTTTTTGGGTGCAATAGGAGCTGTACCTACCTATAGGATCTTCGGCAATTGAGACCTACCACCAGTAACTTGATGTTTTAGCTAGTGAAATTAACGTTAAACAACGAGGATTACCATCTTAGGTTTTAAGGCGACAAGCAGAATGTGGTGCTGTGTGCACTATTTTAACTAGCGCCACATTTTATGCAAGCCTATCACTTACCGTCAAATGTACGCGTTGGTCATGTCATTTTTAAAGCAATGAATAAGGGATAAGGTAATGAATATAAAACAAATAAATATGTAAAGTGAATAAATATGTTTGTGAATTTCCTTTAGGCGATTAAACGACTCCATGGGCGCCGTAATGGTGGACCTGTATGAACAGCAAACGGTACACAATGGTGTTGTTTATGGCGCGAACATTAAACTACAATAGGCCGCACGCGATAGCCTGTCGAATGGGACAATCAACTGGTGGTTCCCTATTCATAACCTTAGATGTAATACATAATCGTTCTCACAACTAATTTGTTTGCCCAAAATTAATCGAGCCTCAAGGCGGACATGACACTTTTTGTTATTTATTATGATAACTTGATAAGAGTTGATCATAACAATAAGTTCAATTAAACCGCGTTCAGTGAATGCCTTTATTAATTAATCCAATACTCTGAATATTCCTTATTATACACCAAATAACTCAAAAAAACGTTAACGAGAATGTACATTCTAATGATCTAAACTCCCAAATGTCCTACAAAAATTTTAAATATTAAAAAGTAAAACCAAAAAATTGGAGTACATTTTTTCTTTTCCTTATTGACAATAGTTTTTACTTGTTGTTTTTCTTCTTCATATGCTTCCAACTAGTAAATTGTTGAACAGATCTGTTGCTTGCTAGATGGATCAGCTACGCGGTGGTCTTGATGTTAATCCGCTCCTAGACGTTGTCTAATCATAATTTCTATCCGCGACCGATCTCTTTTTCTGGATACTTTCCACATTATTCCTATTCGCGGAAAACCGTATTTGGCATTTCAGCTTCCATATCTTAGATATGCTGTCTCCTATTTTTAGGTGGTTAAGAAAAGCATCCTTTTTGCTTTTACTTGCCGCACAATTTCCTCATTAGTTCTTTTGTGTCCCCAACTAATTATTCTTATTAACGCTTAACAACTTAACATAATGTGAAATAATAATTTGGCAGTAAGAATTAACGCGTGCTCGCCCCGAATGGTCTAGTTCCCATATATAAACAGCCGGGAAAACATGAAAAAAGCGGCAAACGTGTTATGTAAGGGTGGTAATTAACCAAGAAGACTCAAATATACCTTCCCCTAACCAAATTCCAATGAGTATGTCCCGAATAGAATCAAGGAACAAATTTTAACAAATATTATTACATATCGGATAGTGAAAGAACGATAAAGAAGAAACGGTGTATGTTACAGGGTTAGGTAGAAGTAGCCAGACTTTAACACACACAATCATATCCATCTTTATTATTAATAATTAAAACTTATCAGTAAGCACCGATAGTAAATAATAATAGATCTTCATGGAGAAATATTCAAGCTATTTCCTTCATTCTTTGAAGAAAAGAGCTTTAATATTAAACCCCTTTTTTTTATTAATGCTTTTTACTTAGAACCCAAGTATATTTTTTGAAACGAAATTTTACATGTATAAAAACAAGTCTATACTGTAGCAATATTTGCAAAAACTTTATTACTCTTGACCTTCATTTTTCATCACCATTATTTCAATTTATTATCGTCCAATTCCGATCATAACTTTTCCAATCATTCAATTTTCAATTTAATTAATAATTTGTATTTCATGTTATGTTGTGTTATCGGAACTCGAGGCCTTTCTTCAAAATGAAAGAGTCAAGCTATTAATCAACCACGTTGACAAAACATAGGTTGATCTTTTTTCAAAAATCAAACTTACTGTTAAACGGAAAATATTTAGTGTTGATTCTTGTGGCCGTATTGCGCTAGTATTGAAAAGAAGCGAAATTCAACCATCAAAAACAATATTAGTTATCATATTACACAGCGCATACCAATTTTGGGATTTTCAGAGAGACACGTTTTGGTAACTTTCAAGAAATGGGTTACTGAAGTTACAGACATTTTCTTAATTATGAAAAATAGTTTGTAACATTGTTCTTATACCAAACCTGCTATTAATACATTGTAAAGGCGAATCACATTTCACTACAATGTGTTTCAGATGTGACCGCAATCCCAACTGGCCGGGTCCTGCACTCTCACTGGATTCACGATTCTTTATGGTGCCCTTGGAGCACGATAAAAGCCATTTTCTTTCAAGGTCCTTTCTTCAAAACATATTATTCTCGAGGACAGCTTCGTACATTCATTCATAATGAAGTCATTTTTATTATTTTTTAAATCTAATACGCACTACACAACACCTTTTGAGTGTCTACGAGGTTGAAGATGGTAAAGCACCCTTGCCCTGAATACTCTAGTTATCATAGGTTAACAGCCAGAATTCAGAAATTTATGTGGACCCTGAATCGAACCAAGGACCTCCCTGTTACAAAATAGTTTAAAGTTCAGCCACGGGGACAAAAAACGTCACATTTTCTAGATTTGTTCTAGATTAGTATAAATTAAGAAAAACGTAGTGTTTTCCTATTTCAATGAAATAACATCTACTCTAGCAGACTATTAACTTGGAAAATATTTGATTTGTTGTGTTGTGAAACTATTTAACGGGTGCTAGTTGATTTAAACACAAGACAAATGCATCAAAACAAACCTACAAAAACGTAATCTGCTAACCCAATAAGTAGATCCACCAAAACCAACCAACCCAATCTTCCAAACCAATAAATCTACTAAATTCTTAAGTAATTTTTATATTCTATTTAGACAAAGTAATATGTACTAGACGACAAAAACTTGGCTTAGCACAATCGTAAATGAATAACAGTTATAATGAATAATTAACTTAGTTACTTTACAAAATGTTGTCATTACCTACATAAGAATTATAATAATTGTTTGTTATGAAAAACGTGTAATTGTTACTTTTAATATTTTAGAATTGCACCGACTCGTGTACTGTAAATAATAAATTAAACTAAAGAGCTGTTAATCCGCAACTTAGTATTAGATTACGTAGTAGTATTCATTATATCTTTTGCAGATAAATTTTCTTATACAACAACAAAATGATGAGACGACACGATCAAGGCGTATGATATATACTAGCACGATATGTATGTCGATGATAGATTATTTTATATTAAATTTTGGATTAGGTTTACTGTGCAACAGTGTTATATAAATTTTGTTTTTGGTAGGTTGTAGATGATAAATATTGCGGTGTCGATTTCCACAAGCAAATAGAATTGTGGAAATATTACTGTGTGCTTTGAAGGACGCTCTAGCTAATGAAATTGGTGTAACAAAACTTAACTTACTCTTTCTAACAATGACAGGTATATATTTACGTATTTTGTTAAATACAGACGTATCATTTACTATCTTGTATTTAAACAAACATGATCTCTTGATAAGTCCAGTCACCATCAGCATGAAAAAAAACTAAAGTTTATTTATTTATAACGCATACCTAAATATGTATAATAGTGTTTCTAAAAACACTGTAGACGCTACCTTATTATTCTGTATAATTATACGTTAACCGATATAAAAACCGTAATTTATACATATCAGAGAATAAATGTGATCGAGGGATAGCAAGAAAATGTCGTTTTTTAAAAAGTTATTTTCAAGAATGAGAGCCGTTAAAACCTTTCCAAAAAACCGAGTACGTATATATAATAAAAAATTCCTAAAAAATCAATGTATGGATTAATATGATAGTCAAAAAAAATTAAAGCTTTTTAAGTTTTTAAATATATCAGATTTGAATGTTGGATATATTAACGTAAAAAAGATTTTTTAAACAACTTTTCTACACAGCTGTTTTAACTTTTTATATGTAATGTTTTAATAATAAAAATATTTTGTGGGTAATATGAAACTTCTAATAGTTTTATTTTGATGTTATAATAAATTAACAAACGAAAAGATAAATCCACAATGAAACTATAAAACTTACGTAAGAGCTATATTTTCATTACAAAATATTTCATCATCTGCAATGGGCGAACACTTGCCCTTAATTTTACGTGGTGTTAAGTGTTAACGAGCCCGCCAAGAATACCCTGGCTCATATGTTGATGGAACATATGATGCTGTTATGGCCGATTTACTACATGAGTGTGGTAGCCAACCAAGTGGATTGTTCGTTTTTTATACAATGATATTTAATAACAAAAATCTCTTTATAGGTACTAAAGTTTAATAAAAGTGATTATGATACAACTTACAAAATCTCCCTAGCACTGTTAAGAATGATCGGCATACGATTGACGAACAATGACTCTCGGCTGGCAAAGTAAATACTTCGTACTTCATTAATTATTATTTTTAATATGAACTAAATGAACTATTCGAATGAAAGCACCTTAATCAAAAATTATAATTTGCCAAAAATGATAAAAAAAGTATTGAACAAATTTTATTCTTAAGTAAACAAAAGAAATCGAAAGTATTTAATAAAGTCAATTCTTTCATTTTTCATCAAAAATTTGTTAGAAATTGCCTAAACAACCAAATGGTCACAGTTGGAAATTCAGAAAACAAACCGTATTCTGTACTGAGGATTCTGATTCATTTAATTATCAATTAGTTGGTCCATTGTCCCAATAACTTCCACACTTATTATTTTTTGTAATTAATCATTTATTAATCAAATCATAAATTGATGGATGTAGCATTAAAAACTACGACGGCCTGCTATCAGCATTTTTAGACAATTCTTGAAGATATTACGAGTACTACATTCGTTTCCATTTAATATATAACAGGGTACTCTGGAATGTTTTTTACGTGTTCGAGTTTGTGAGTTTGATACTGATGATGGTACTCGAAATCATCCACATGCTGTTGGAGGCTTCTAATGGAATCTATACCGATGTCTACAAAATAACACCCTGTATTGGATTTATAATACTTGGTTAGTTATTCCTCTACATTTTTTACAGTCAATTTACTAATAATTATGGCTGTAGTTATTATTAATCTAAACTAAACTACATTTTAAGCCAATATAGCTGTATTACTATAATTGAAATTGTTTAATTATTATGTAAGAAGGAAGAAGTATTCATATCGTTTATTAACACATTGCCAATCAATTCTTTGTCCGCCTCGTTTGTGAACAAAATATGTAATATCCTTTATGTTTTTCAGCTATGGTAAAGACATGTAATGTTCTTCTTAACCAGCCCGTGTACGATAATCTGATATTGGAACTGCGCGACATGTGGCCGCAGGAAGCCGTCACAGAGGAAGAGTACAACGTCATCCGTCCTAAACTTACCAATCTTAACCGATTCGCGAAAGGTTAAATACTTTTATTAATCTTTCTTTAACCTAGTTATTACAAAATGTTATTGACGCTAACTGCAGGGAGAAAAAATAGACATTATGTTCACTGGTACATATGAACTCCCTCGCACCAAAATAGTTCAAAGGACCATACTACTTATTTTTAGACCAAATACTTAACAGATACAGAATTTCTGTAGGTGAAATTTAAAGTATAGCTTTGAAATAGCCTGAACTGTTTTTGGTGCTCCTTCCTCCGGACTGTACATAACATGCGCGCTATCGACTACATTCATTAGCATCCTTAAGAAACAAGTAGTTAAAGAGTAGTATGTCATATCAAAGGCCAAGAAAAATTTATACCTGAGAAAAGCTACATTTCACTTCGTCTAATTCTCCCTTTTTATATCAAGGAATTTTGCTTTTATTATAAATGTTCTGTTCTAGGTTATTGGTACTGCAATGCTGCTCTCTTGACAATGTTTGGATTATTTCCTTTTATCACTTCCATACAGAAAGTTATGGGATACGATGTCCCTCTGACTTTCGTCGTCTCCTTTTGGTGTCCTTTCGACCCTTTCAAACATGGACGTTTCGAATTCTTAGCCCTGATACAAACGTGGCTAAGTAATTTTTTTTTTACTTTCTTGTTAAAATGTTATATTTTATCTACATTTTTTATGATTTCTTTTAAAGAAGCTCTAACAATACAAGAAATATTGACATTGAACATGTTATAAAATTATCCTTTTGTAATGGAGCATGTTTTATTAACCTCAAAACTAAAGAAGGATTTTTTCTTGTACTTCAAGAGAATGTACATACAGATGACAGAATGAAATAATTAATAATAGATACACAACACTTTCAGGTTTTCTTGTATTAGCATTTCTATCTGGTACGGATATATTATACTGTGCTTTTCTAAGTCATATTACGACTCAGTTTGACCTGCTCGCTATAAGAATTAAGAAAATGTTTTACGTAAGGATAGATGAACAGCTAATAGAAGCGTATCCGCTTGGTTAGTATACCTAATTTATACTATGGTAATACATGTAAACAGCCCTGCTAATGTTTCCAATACTTGCCAATATACTCGGAACCCAGAACCTTCTCTCCCAAGAAGAGATTCGAGGTCATTTATCCACCACATTGGCCAAATGCAGCTCTGCAGAGATCACATAATCACAACTGTTGATCTTTAAATTCAGTCGTATACGAATCTGCGTATCTCCAAATCCAGTATGTAATAGGTTGGGGAAAAAGTCTTTTCGCATTATAGTATGTATGAATTTGTAATAAAATCTCTTTGGCTATGGTATTTGTGCCTGGCTGGGTTTGGTATCATTGAAAATCTTAATTTTAAAGAACATAATTTCTAATTGAAATTTTCATCTGTTTTCCGTTCTGTCAAGATTAGTGAATCTATTGAAGAAATTCTATACATTTTAAAATTTCACTACAAAAAAGATAAAAATGCAATGTAAGCCGTAAAAAAAATTTCCGATGTTAATGGAGCTAGTGCAGTGTGCAGTAGCACAAATTTAGTTTATGCTTTTTCAATCCGGAAATTTTGATGTCAAAGATGCACGTCGCTCTAATACGAATTAAATGAATACCATTTTTAAAAAAGTGGAGCAAGATCGGCATATCAGTAGTCACGAAGTAGCTGAAGAACTGGGAATTGACCACAAGACAGTTTTCGCGCATTTGAAAAAACTGGGTACACAAAAAAGCTCGATATTTGGGTACCTCACGAGCTCAGTGAAATAAACCTAATGAACCGTGCAGTCGTTTGTGATTCTTTATTACGACGTAATGAAACCGAACTATTTTTGTGGAAGCTGATAACTGATGATGAAAAGTATATCACAGACGACAACAACGTGCGAAAAAGGTCGTGGTCAAAGGCCGGTCAGGCTTCACAGACTGTAGCGAAACTCGGGTTAACTCGAAACAAGATGATGCTGTATGTGTGGTAGGATTGGAAGGGCATTATTCATTATGAGCTGTTAACACCAGGCAGGACCATCGATTCTGAACTCTACTATGAACAACTGATGAGATTAAAGCAACAAGTTGAGAGAAAGCGGCCGGAATTAATCAACAAAAGGGGTGTGATTTTTCATAATGATAACGCTAGACCTCACACACCTATAACCACTCAGCAAAAATTAAGAAAGTTTGGCTGTGAGGTGTTATTACATTCGCCGTATAGTTCTTACCTTGCACCTTCAGTTTCCACCTGTTTCGGTCTCTTCTGAATTCTTTAGGCAGTGTCAGGTTAATATACCGAAAGGTCTGCCAAAACCACTTGTCGCGGTATTTTGATCAGAAGTTCCAAAATTTCCATAGCAATGGGATCATGTCACTAACTACAAGATAGCAAAAAGTTATCAAACAAAATGGTACCTACATACTTTAGTTAAATATAAATAAACTATATTACGTTTTGTATTTTCTTAAAAAATGCGAAGAAATTTTTTCCCCGAACTAATTTATTGGCTCTTAAAAACTCATCCACAGCCGCTTCGACTTTATTATTAACCAATTCTTTATTTTTACCATTAGCTGAGTACAGTAAAGATTATATTAAAGGTGATTTGCAACCTAACAATACTAATAATTACGAGAAAACTTGCAGAAGAAATATTATTGAGATTGTTTTGAGACACCGTGCCCTAACTAGGTATGTTAGTCATCATATTCAAATTTATTAAATCGTTTTTATTTCATTTAATATAGTTTAAAAATCTCTTACGCTACTTATGACGATCGTAATGTTGTATTATTTTTAAATAGACGTTCGGTTTTTAAATATCTCACTGAATTTTTTTCCATTTATTCTAAAATATTTGTAATTTTCAAATTAAAAGCATCGTATTTATTCATTACTTAAATCTCTTTGACTGTAGTAAACATTTTATTACTCACAAATAACATTTTTACAGGTTGTCTGCGGATATAGAAAACGAGTTTTCTTTTTCACTGTTCATTAACTTTATGAACAGCTCAATTTTAATCTGCTTCTGCGGTTTCTGTTGTATGGTACGCAATGCTTTCAGTTGATACATATGTATCTATATAACTTTGAAAAGAAAGTGACAAATAACAACTTTTAACTTACAGTGATGAAATTTATCTTGTGTTATACGGACTTATCCGTTTCGTTCTTTCCTACATACTTATACTTAATAAACGTGTAAGGAAACCAAATTAACTTCGCATTTAATTGAAATATATACACACAAAATGGGGCATACAAACCTACAGCCAAGTGGTTAGGCATCATCATTTAAACCTCCTACCTTCTGCTTCGGAATATGGCCTTTAAAAATGTTTTCCAAACCGGTCCGGTAGAACATGCATCCAGTGATTGCCTGCGATCTTCATCAGACTTTAAACACATTTTATTTTATTTCAGTTCGTTGAAAAATGGAATGAACTTAATTATAAATTGTTCATGCTATCAGCTAATATTCAGATCTGGTTGGTTTGTTGGTACGGGCAAAACCTTATTGACTCTGTAAGCATTGGTTCTATTTCAGAAATTAATAGAATCCTCAAATTGAAACATTATACTAATATAATTTAATGTTTTTTTTTTATTTTAACATCAAAAAAAGTATTTTAATTTTTTTACAGAGCAATAGAGTTTCCGATGCAATTTATTGTTGTGGCTGGTACAACGTCCCAAAAAACATAAAGAGTTCTTTAATTATTATGTCCTATCGGTATATTAATTAATAGTAAATATATTGGTGTTAATAGTATGTTTAAATATGCAGCAATTATTTTTAAATTTGATTTTTTTTTTCAGAACGCAAAAAGTGATTTACCTTTCCACTTACGGATTTTCTGTTGTCTCACTGGAAAACTATGGCGCAGTAAATTTTTTTATTACTTTTCATTTTCTAGTTACTTATAGTCTCATCCATTTTGAAATTTATAAACTATTTTGAGTTTGATGTATTTAATTGAGCTTAACATAAATATTTTATTTATTACTTTGTTTAAAGATTTTATTGTGGTGAAAAAACACAATTAACAGTTCTATTTTGATTTATGATAACTATTTTTAATATTATTAATACATTCCATTCTCTTACAGATACTAAAGACGTCTTTGTCGTACTTGATGTTATTAAAAAACATATATGAAAAGTAAATTAAATATTTAGAAAGTATTGTTTATATTTATTATAACAAAGGCAGTATAAAAATATATTTTTGTGCACATTCAGAATTATAATGAAATGTAATAATATGTTTAAAAACCTCACGTGTACACAATACACCCTACTAAATAACGGACGTAGCCCTGTGAACTCATCATCCCGTAATAGACCAGCGCAATGGGTTAAAACTGAATAGCCCTCAATGAACTCTCATAAATGATGGCTCTGGCAACCTATAACACACGCACACTGCAAACCACGGACTGGCAGAAAATGCCCACAGGCATTAAGTCCGCCTAACGGACTTTTTTTTTTATACTACTGAGGTGGCAAACAGGCATACGGCCTGCCTGTTGGTGAGCATTTACCGTAGCCTATAGACGCCTGCAACACCGGAGGCACCACTAGCGCGTTGCCGACCCCGGAGGAACCTTATCACACCCTTTTTGAAAGACTCCATTCTGTAG
>DWLS01004599.1:0-13744 GCA_018246255.1 Pachliopta kotzebuea | reverse complement strand
ATAAAATATATATAATATAATATACATTATAGTTAAATTTATTTGGTGCTTTTCTTTATTAATAAACATTTAATATAAATATACATATAAATGTATAGTAATAATTAAAGCATTAATGGTAATGGAACTAAAAAATCAAAAATACTTTACTATAATGAATTAATTTTCATTAATATCAGTGATATCACATCTCAATAATTTTCTATTAGTCTAATTGTTATCTTTCTAAAATTTCAATAAATATTTAAAATATAAAATATTTATATCTATAATATAAATCAGTTAGTATTGAATTAGTTTAAAAAAAATCTGTTGCTCTCACTGTGTTTACATCACAATCGGTATTATTTCCCCTCGCATAAAAAATGATTGTACCTTCAAATCTATCCCGGGCGAAGGGCTGCTCCCCAAACCCAGCCTCCGATCCCTCCCCCTCCCACTTAATGTCCACCCTACCCCTACCTATATGAATGAGTCGAGTCGAGCCTACGAGAATATAAAATGACGGCTTTATGTACGGTTGCACCTCGTAAAGAAGGCTAATGGAGGCATAATGGCATTACTTTTGCTTTTTGATACTTATCGCCTCTCTTAGATTACTACCTTTCATTTAATTATAATACATTATATAATTAATTATGACAAACGCTTATTATACGAAAAACGAACCAAACTTTCTCCTAACTGCTACTGTAGGTAGTACTCTCGACAAAGACTATCCAGATAACACCGCAGTGCCTATTTCTGCCGCCAAACTAAATAAGTAAATATTACTTCATATACAAGAAGGTTTCAAGTGTGCTGTGGCTTATGAATTAGTACATTAGTACAGTAGTAACTAAAATTCACATCTTAAGTCTCATTGTGAAAAGTATAAAGCTAAATTAAAGTCTTGATACAGCTTGTGAAGCTATACTCATTATACATTATACGAATACAAAACACCTGAGCGTTGTTTTTCAAATACTTACATTTTAATATCTATTTACTAAATAATATTGAAGAAAAAAAATATTCATGGGATACAATCCTCATTATCACAATTTCGAATAATATATCATGGATTTAAAAATTAAATTCGAGTTGTTAAGTTTTGTTGGTCAATTGGTTATAAGACTAAAATATACGAACCTAACTTTGCGTTGAGGTCTCATATTTGTCGAACGAGGTTTTTATTACTTTTACAATAAAAGTATTCATCATTATCAATTCAACAGATGGATGTCCACTACTGTAATAGACAATAAGCAATAATTATCATCTGTGTCAACAACAGTAAAAATAAAATAAAAACTTTTGTGAATGAAAAAAATAACAACAGCTATAAAACCTAACGCAAACCGCTCAGTATCACTTGATCAAATATTTTCATTTACAGTCTTCTAGGCATTAGTATAAGATTCGGAATAATGTTCAGGTAAAAATTTTCCACATCGAAACAGACTTTATCCGAGGCCATATTTTATTAAACATCTGCTCATACATTCGTAATGATTAATTCATATAAAGTACGCCTTTTGTAAAATCCATTCGTTATATTACACGGGACATTTTTTTAATGAAAAATACAACAGTTTTTCTTCTTTCTTTTTGTTATAAAGAAAACTAGAAAAGCTAGACTTTAAGCAGATGTTTACTGTTAACATTGTGGTTGCAATTAGTATGATAGAACACTGAACTACATGATGACTCTCGTCTTAAAACACAGTAACTTGTGTATTGTTAACTAAACAATTTCACTAGTTACAGCATCCTTCAATTTGAAATACAGTATTTTTTTTTTGACGAGCTAACAACACGAGTAAGGTATACACCTGATGGTTATTAATACGCTTGCCTATAACATCATAGCGCTGGTTAAGGCGGTGGACATGTGTTAAATCTTGTCACTCTAGTAATTTCGGTCACTTACTGCGCCCTTCACACCGGAACACAGTAATGTATGTTGCCTGTAGTAGGAGCTGCGTTGGTACCTTCATACCTAGACGGTCTCTAATAACAGACTTAACATCAGTGATTGATATTATAAGGCGAAATTTAGAACATTATAGTAATATTAAAATATTCCATTGTGTACATAAAACATATGGTTTAAATTGTTATAATTGTATAAAAATTGGTATGCCTGTAATTTTATTAATTAAAAATATTTTATGTTACCCTATTTACGATTGAGTATGAATTTTTTAATCGTTGATTGCGTGAACTACGTGGAAACGCTTGCTACTTATACGGAGTTCCTGATTAGATTCTGTTGCCGTAAGCGAAGTTTGGTTGAAGGCAGAACTTTCTCCAACCTGTCCTGCTAGCTATAACCATCATGCTGTAAATCTAAGTAGATGTATCACTTACCACCAGTTGTACTGGTCACGCAAACGCTTAGTGGAATAAAAAAATAAGACAACTATTGATAAAATTTTGGCAATACTAGTTAAATAACTAATATAGATATATATTTTATACATAAAGGTTGTTTTTGAAATTTCTGTGTAACTCAACGGTTATCGGCATTGGATATAACCGACGAAACGCCTGCAACAACCGCCACGTGTCAATTTTTTGGGCAAAGCGGGCACCCGGAAGCAAAAAACAAGTAGCAAAAAAGCGAGAGTGTCTGTAAAAGCACTGTGCTAATATTAAAATAAATTTATTGCTGGAGTAACAATTGTTTCGCGAACCGCCGGAACCAGTTTTAGTAGGAATTTGTTTGTTAACAACGTTCTCATTGTCCTATGGAGGTTCGTTTTGCTGGACATGCGACATGGTGATTATTTTCTGTTAATAATTTATTCTGCCATTTTAGAATATATATCATTTTTTATTATATAATAATTTTCGTTGGTAGTATATTTAAATATATACGATTTTTTAAGTTTTAAGTTTGGTTATTAGTATGAATAGTTACCGCGCCTATCAAACTGGAGCACAGTAATATTTGAGTAATATTATTTAGCGGTAAGGATACAACTGCCGTGTTGTCTCACTCTGCGATCAAATAATCCTTTACGTATGGAGTGTGCCGATGTTAAATCTTTAAAAGAGCATGTGACGTGATGAGAAGATTGATTGTTTGATAAATTCTTTATTGCTCACGTTAATAACTTAAATTAAACTTATAGAATCTAAATGTGGGCAAGGACGGCCTGATCACTATAAGCGATTTCTACCAGGTAGTCCTGGGAGATATTTATATGATGATACATGATATGGCTACCCATAACAATGCATCGTTGTTTACGATAACAAATAAAACCCCATCATGCTTCTTTTAACACATAAGATTATTAAAATAAGTCTCCTTACTCAGTAATTTCACTAGGTACAACACCATTCAGATGAAAATATAGTAATTTTTAAGTATTACTGTTAAGCAAAACACGTGTTACAGTGATACCTATACGGTCTCCAGGCGCAGAGGCCTACTACCATTAAGTCTTTACTACTAATAGCACATTAAGTAATCGTGAAGTTTCGTGTTTTGCGAACGCCCTGTATATCCATAGACTGACCTATGAAAGTAAGAGTCGTTTTTACCTTTTTTTTTGATAGCACGGCTCAGCTGCCTGTGGTCATAAATCATGTTGCGCCCAGTTCGGTAGCCAAAATTTGCGAAAGTTTTGTTCAATTTTAATGTTAAACTGTGCTTTTGTTTCTAAAAAAGGTTAGTTTTTAATTCTTTGCGAGTTAATCACGATATACTTTAAAGATTTGCGATGCATGTGTAAAACAAGCGGCGGTGTTTTAAAGATTTTATTTTAAATTACATATATGATATGTCATTTAGTTTTTATACTTAATATGATTTTTCTTAGCTATTTTCATTGATGAGCAAAATATTTTTTTTACAAACTACAGAAGAATAGAAAATCTCAATTTATTTGAAAGTGTATAGTAGCCTTTTAAGAATTAAAAATGTACACTTTTATATAATAAATATAATACGTATGTACCGACGACATGATTAGAACCATCTGGTACTTAACGAAGGTGAAATGTGCTGAGAGGCGCCAAATTGTGGCCGTCGCTTAATTAATATACAGAGTTATTTTGTAACTTGGGAACTACTAAGAATAACGAAAAAAGCACAAAACTGCTAAAAGTAACTTAAATATGAATTGATTTTATATGTATTGTATAAGTTATCGGTAATTTTAACAGATAACTATGAAGTTTAAAATACAGAATGTGATACAGATTATGAGTTTAGCTGAAAGGACAATGATAAAATTATTTATTTATTTTTGTTTTGTTTTAATAAAGAAGTATTATTATTTTGTTGAAAGAAATAAATAAGCACTCAAACCTGAGTACCTGAGACCGTAGCTAGGATTACTTTGTTCAATAGAGATTTACTAGTAATCGCATCGATCGCAAGAAAATACATATTATAGAAAATATTCTTAAAGGGTTAAAGAGGAAAAGAAGTCTAGAGGTAATTGTCTTTTTTTTAAGATTATCTACCAAACAGTACTGTATGAAAGTTAATTTAGGGCACTTTTAAGAATTGCCGAAGAAATTATTGTGGTTAATGTGCTAAACAAACAATGTACAATAATTAGTATAACATTGTCAGGAGTCTAATACTAGATAAATGTCCTGTTCATCTCATCTCGTTGTGTTAACATTAACGAAGATATTTTCCGTTATTTAAAAAAACGCTTTCTTTTGAAAAAAAGTTTGTTGGTAGTTGAGCGTGCAAAAAGTATTGCAGCGCCGAGACGTCGGCACGGGGTGCAGCTGCGGGCACTTCCTCTTTCGAATCGCAAAAAAACAAAAAAAATTAAAACAAGCAAATCCCTAAAAGTATCGAACGGCTAACTTAGATTTTGTTTACTTAGGCGCATGTGTAATAAGTAAAAGATTAGTTACAAGTAAAACTAAGAAACTTAAAAATTATACGTATACTCAAGTTCAGACATGTCGGCGGTTTACGTCTGTTTAATATTTTTTGTATGTAATTTTAAATTTTTATATAAATGTATTAAAATTTATTATTTTATATGCCATACCATAATATTTACGGTCTGATGGTAGTGTTGGTTTCGTTGGTCATGTAGCTTTCTAGCTACCACCCTATTTGTAAATCTGCCGTCTTAACTAAATTGTTGCGTTCGAGCTATGAACATACAAAAGCTACAGTATTCTGGATGAGCTGGATTTACTATCTATGTCTGTCACTTAATATTAGGTGAGTTTTAGTCGTAAAAATAAGTTGTTTTTTCGGTAGCCGATTACCTTCCCTTTTATTTTAGATTTCTCGGAAGGTCTTTGCACAAATAGAGACGAAAGTACAGATCTTTTTGTTCGTTTAAAGCTTAAAGGATAAAGAAGTTTTATTTTTCAACTACTTTACAAAGCTTACCGGTTTTAGCGCGGTTTGTTGTCGCAAATTATCATTTAAATTTTAGAGTTATTTAGTAATGATGAATAGAATATATTTCTATTGTGAGAAGAATAACTTTTTTAGTTCAATAAATGTAAAAGAACTTTTCAATATCATTGTACATTAATTGGTAAAATTAAATCGGATTGAATTTGATACCTGTTAAAATACCCCTGTCATGTTATATAATAAAAAACCTCCCCAATGAGAAGTCAGGTTAATAAAAAGTGTAACAGGTTTTTTGGGGTCCCTTTATCGGTATAAAACGATTAGCCCGCGATTGTCGACGCGCTGGGGAAACTTTTTATCCTCCCCATTTTACCGCGGTGTTAGTTTTTGTGGCGATACCGATCTCTCTCTCACGTTTTTTAAAGATTTTCTTTTATTATGACATTATAACAGAGATAATTGACGTGTGTTAACACGTGTATTCAATTTTTTTAGATTCAATAAAAGCTTTTACAATTTTTTTTATTAACTTTGGATTCGAATTACAACGCATTGTCATCAAATATTATTTATACTATCTTCGATGTTATCTTCTCTAAAATCAACGGTAATAAATATTTTTCTTAAAGTTTATTGAAATAAATTAGGTTATATGCTCGGTATAGGTAAGCAAACTCAAGTTTAATATTCCAATGTGAATTAAGTTAATCTGAAAATGAACTTCGCGGTTTTGAATTAGCCATATATAATATATAAAGACGTCGTTGATAATATTGAGGTCTAAGGTTTGGTCCACGAGCCTGTCGTGGTGTAGTTAAAATTTTGTAATGTTAGTATGAGACACCAAGGGGTATCGTGGTGATGAGGATATCACAACCTGTTCGACTATACGCGTTATTTCTTAACCTTCGCCGACGGTTTTTCAAAAGATATACTTATTTACATCAATGCACAGAAGAAATATTTTTTTCAGATTAACATCATTATTTAAATTTATTAAATTATTTAAAAACGTTATTAAATATGGTCAAAGACTTTTATGCGCATTTAATCAAATTGTTATAAAATGAAAATAGAAAAATGACAATAACGCAAATTACTTGATTTTTTTTTCATGTTATTATAAAATAAAAATAGTTGATAAAATTAAACAAAAATCGTCGCTGTAAAAATTGTTCAATTTATAATTTATTTGGAATGTAATGCAATGAGTTATTATTATGGGTCAACCGCCCTGAGATGCTGTCGCCTTTGTTATAGTCCGATGGGGTCAAAATGGTCGAGGGTCAATAATTTATTGGATTTTTGGAGAAACTTTTCTTGTGTATTACTTGGTTTACGTTTATGTATAAACTAATCACTTGACAGTAAGTATTACGGCGACTTTAAACAAAGATGGTAATATTTTTACTACTTCTCTGAGACAACATAGTTAGTTTCGTTAATCGTGAAATTTTATTTGATACAGCACTTTTTAAATTGAAACTAATTAAAGTTTGCATACTACTTTTTGGTGGTAGTAGAATTAGCTTTTGTGGCGGTACCTACCTAAATGGTCTTCGACAACAAAGACCACTAAAACACTTTATATACAATTGTAATATGCAAAAGAAACTTACGATGATTTTAATATACGAATTTCAATATTGTCGTGATTCTTTCCAGTCTTGCGAAGTTATTGTATAAGAAAAAAAACCTCTAAAATCGTTAAATGATGTATAACAGTTGTGAAACGGAAATATATAAATCCAGCCGTTAGAGTCTTGAAACCGTTAACCTCTGATCCGCAAGACGCGCGCGACCTGACCGTTAACCAATATAAATCCGAACACAATCGAACCTATTGACCCATAACCTTCGCTTTCCCATCCTTGTGTGTGATCCGACGGGGTTTTCAAAATAAATCAGCATTTGAACACAACGAAAATGTGTCAAAATCGAAGCAACTGCCTGCCGGACAATGGCCGAATGTACACGGTAACATTATATTTTATATATGGAAACGTAACAATGTACGATTGTTATCGGAAAGGAAAAAGGGTAGATTTTAGTAATCTCCTTAATGGCGTGTGTGAAAAGATTATAAATTAAGTTTCTGCAACAAATAAAAGTGACCCCTGGGTATTGTCGGGGTGTCAATATGTGTGACCGGGGCCATTGTGTTTGACCCTGGGTTTAGTGCCAATTTGCGATCGCTTCGTTTCACAGCCGACCGATTTAAAATACTTTACTTATTTCAGATTCAATGTTATTACTGTGATGCTCCGTACTTTTCCGCATTTGCAGGCTACGAAATGCAACCGTTAGTGAGATCTGTTTTTTTCCTTAAATTACAAGGGAACTAACTGTATAGGAAATTCTCGGATATATAACTTTTGTACCAATTCTATTACAAGGTGTCGTGGTAACTTACATTGTATAATAACTGTGTAAATAAGTTATGCAGGTGTTGTTGGATTTAAAGAAAACACGCGGAGCACACAAAAGAGCAATCATCAACATTCAAACCTTCGACTTTTTGAGTAAAAAACTTATCAGTAAAATTAATTATTCGGTATAAAAAAACTACTCGCTATAGATGAAGCTAGGTTAGTTAAAGTATTAAGTTTCCATTAAAAATACTTTTAATAAAACTCTTGAACGTAAGAAACGTTATTAGTATATGATTTTTTCAGCTGTGTAATAATATACATACATGACGCATTAAGTATAAAAACAGATATTTTAGTTAATATTAGTTGGATTTTTAATTATTTTTGTTACTTTTTTGCCTATTTTATGATAATGGTGTAGATTAACATAAAATTATCATTACTATGTTCATAGTTTTGTTTTCGTAATCCAGTTGCCATTTGCGAACTTGAGAGGTGTATTCAGCTTAACATACATTTTTTATATACATTAATGTGATAGCGAAATTGTAGTTACTTAGTCAAATAAACTCGTTTAACTTTGCTTCTACAATATCATATTAAAAATATAAATTTTGTTGTGCGATAACATATACAAAAGTAAAAAAGGCAAACGTTCAATCAGTGTCTCTTCTCCGCATTTTTCAATCCTTCCTTACAGTAGTAACTTTTTTAATAGTTTAAATATATTGTGATTAAATATGATAAAAAGAGAAGTACAAAATTACATCATTCTGTAAAATATGCATTTTCTTAAAATGTTGTCTTTTATTTTGTCTAAAAGACTGAATATACTGAGCTATTGCTATTGAATAGATTGATACAGTGTAAAGAATTTTGGGTACCTTATAATTTTCTTTTTGACATAGGAAATTGTTAAATATTATTCGTAAAATAAATCAATCTACGTTCTCATTTATCTTAATGGCTTCACTTTGTCATAGATGGTAACACAATACAACAATATATATGTGACCTTACATAATATGCCAATTAAACACATTTGAAAAATTTCGCTCGGACAATAAAACGCACTCAGTGCATGCATTAAAATGGCAAATGTTGCATTGTTGGAGTTGACCCCTCGCCAAAAATAATGGGCTGGGGCCAGATAAATTAAAAATGGTTCAAAAATACCCCTTGACGTGCGGCGATTTATCGGTCCGGACCAATTTTATGTCCGAGTTCCTGTCGAGATCATGGGGCGGGGAGAGCGTGGTCCGGTCAGCGCCGTTGAAACGTATTCTTAAGAGAAATCCATGTAAATGTACAGTTTGAAATTAAATAGACAATTACAGCTGATACCGTAATTTAAACATTAGGAACTGAACGTTGAAAAATGTTAAAGTCCTTTTCAAATTAATTCGATGCCAACTTCCGGTTATCTAGGGCTGAGCACTCAAACCATTTCCGATATAAAAGAACTATAAAAATCAACACAAAACTGTACATCTCTTTAAAACAACATGATATGTCTTAAGATAATGCATTGTTATTTAGATTAAGATCAAACCATAACCGTTCATGCTAAAAACTTAATGAATGTAAGTAATGTTCAAACTTTAAAGCTTTCAGGTAAAAATGTGGCCAAATGCTTAGTCACTTGCATAAAGCACGAACGAATGTTAATGCAATCCGTTTGTGAACACAATGACACAAGATCGATGTGCTTTTTTATATCGTGCAGCTTTTTTAAAAACTTTTGTAACAATGCTAATACATTGAGGTTCTTAGTACTTGATCATTGAAAACCGAACCATAATCCGTTGTAATACGAAGCGGAGTCTATTTATAAAGGTAAAGATTGTTTAGCGGTTTTAAGCGCAGATATTTTTTTAACGCCGCCTTTTGTGCTTTTTTAAAAGGACATGGCGATTAGGAATGTCCATTTTGTCACATTTTATCGCACTTTTGGATATCAGGCGTAGTAAATGCCACAATTGATCGATGAGCCGCATTTGCACCTGCATTTCTCAGCAATGCCCGACCGTAATGGTGTAAACTCTAAGAAATCCTCCTCTCTTTTAATTTTTTTATAAACGCATTTAAAAGAAGCTAAACAAATTATTCAGCCTCTATGCATAGGATGGGAATGTGCGATTGTGCAAAATTTTAGAAATGTAATAATACAAATAATTGTAATAAAACTACCAGAAATAAAATGGTATTTTCTGTAACATTGAAATATAGAAATATATTAGAAATACTCGTTAACAACAATATCTATCATAAATGAAAATTAGTAGTTATGGATATAATGCTACAGTGTAAAAAGATATATAGTTTTGATTTTTTAATAATATATTTTCATTGAAATGATTAGCTAAAAAAGTATTTTCTAATATTTTTCGAAGATTCCTAAAAAGTCAAATATTTTTGTCGTTCGTCTTCTTATCTGTACGTTGGATGGTAACTTTGAAAATAGGCAGATCTCTTGGACAAGGTAAAAGATTTCCTTGGTGGTTGTGATGCTAGTCTAAACTCCGGTATTTATTTATTTATTTATTTCTTACACCTAGTGTAAAGGGCAGACTTAATGCCATTGGCATTATCTTACAGTCTATTTTTTTTTTAACCATTAACAGTATTTAACCATCTAAAACCAAAAACCTTTATTATTTTTTTGGGTTAAATTCGCTAAAGAAAGCATTTATCAATAATGACCCAATATGATTACAGAAGAAGAGCAATGTTGCGAATGAAAGAGTAAATAGGCTAAACGCTGCGAAACTTTGATATGGGATTCCTGATTTGGCTCCAACGCGCCATGAATAAAACATGGTGGGGTGACGGGGGTAAAGGCAACCCTTTTTCTGGAACAGCAATCTCACCCGCACACCCCTCGTTTTTTGCGACAATTCACTTGCGATGGGGTTGACTACGTACATTATGTATTGGGGCATCGATTGGTGTACCGACATACTCTCTTCTAGTCGACACTTTTGAAAATATTATACTGGCAAATCGCAGTTGTCCTTATATAGGATGTGTATAGGAAGAAAATACGCAAAATTGTATATATAATACAAAGTATAAAAAAAAGATGCGTTAGGTAGTAAAGTTTTAGTTATTATGGAAAGTGCAGTGTCCTCACAGGACAAGTAAGTGAAGTAGGATCATATAAATCGGAGTACAGGTTATTGTAACCAAAATAAGAATTAATTCATTAAATTCTATGACAAATGCCACGGGGGCATGACTAGTAAGGAAATTTAACGTATATTCATTTGTACGTACTCTAATTTAAACAAAAATGGAAATGTTACGTACATATTAATTACCAAAGTAATGTCAATGTTAAATTTGTTGCTAATTAACATCGTTTGTAAAAAACAAAACTGTTTATACAATAATTACAATGTGTTGTTAATTAATTATGAAAAAACAAACGTAAAATTAATCTATTTGATCGAAAATATATCATTTAACGCATCGCCGTTTGAATGATTCACAGAAGGGGTTAAGAACAAAAGTGTTAAATATATGCCTGCAACCCCATCCTTACCCTATTGTCAAAAATGGCGGCTTATATTTTGATAACTGAATAACTCTGTTAACACACATCAAAATTTGGGATAAAAATTACATTGTGCTGTTCTAATATGGTTAAAATCACAAATTTTCACTAAGCGTTTTGTGAAATATATAAAACATTTAAATCAATTCATAATGGTACTATATGCATGTAAATAGATCACTTTTCCTTATTGTGTTCTGTAATACATTTATATTACATGTCTCAAAGCGAGTTATTACTACTACTTTGTGCTGTATCCTTACAATTTTTGGTTTGTGTATGTATTCATAACTTGCTGCTCATCGGAACCCTGGTATGGTTCACTAATATTTTTATAAAGGCCAAGAATCCGCGTAAACAAGTCATCAACAAGCATAAGAAGATTTATGAAGCGAAATGACTCTAGATTCCCTTTTCATATAGCGACTCGGGAAACTTCCCCCGCGCTCATAATTTTAGGATTCCCTCAGTGTATATTTTTTTCAGCGAAAGTTGAAAAGGGACAACGCGCGTTAGAGCGGGACGAGTATAAAATCCATACTTATAATATTTGCACGCTCCGCACTCGGCACTCACACACTGGCCGTACGATTTAGTTCTCTTTCGAAATTATCGGACACTGTACAGGCTGTTGTACAAAAATTGTTTAATAAATTACATCAGAAAAACATAAAATTATTGTACATAAATAATAAATCAACCGTCATCAGCTAATAGGATTTACGACTTTAAAAATATCTATATATAAGTATCGATAACTTCTCAAAATAATAACTACGTCATGTTAAATTATACCAACATTGCTAAGACAAAGTTATGCTTTTATTTTATAGTCGGAAGTAATAATCAAAGGGCTTCGGAATTTATTATATCATATACCTTGAGACGATCTATCAAAGATCTACAACTAATACAATTGCTTATAGATATCGAGGACAAAACATCTTACTACTCATATGTTTACTATTCTGTTAATAACTTTCAATCAGTTAGAGTTTTTAACTGTGTCCGTGGGATAGTTAGTAATCGCTTTTTTATGCTACTAAGGTGGCAAACAAGCATACGACCTGCCTACAATACCAGAGGCACCACTGTCGCGTTGCCGACCACGGAGGAACCTTAGCACGCCCTTTTTAAAAGACTACATTATGTAGCTTCTTGGAAAAACCTTGCTAGGGAATTCATTCCATAACTTAATGGTTTTTGCGAGAAAAATTCTCTGGAACCTGACCGTGCGACACTATTGCGGTTCTAGAATATAAAGTTAATATAAACTTCCTGTCGAAGACGAAGTATGCAACGGGGAAATGGAACCGTTTTGTAACATATAGGTTTGATTCCGGGGTTACATGTTGTGAAGTATGGTTAGAAATAAGGTTTACGGCTGGGTACCACGTTTATAATGTAAATATACCATAACAGCATTGCTCAGTTTCGGCTGTCATTACGATAAAGTCGTTTCAGCATTCATGACATTACCACTTTATATCACGTAAAATTGAGGTCAAGTATAAACTTAATGTATATAAAAAATCTATCCTAGATTAAAAGCTTCCTGTTACAATACTTAGTGAGCATCCTGTGTACATCACACACTCACACTTAGACTTGCCCCAAGACGCTCAGCGTCGCGGCGTTGAGGAAAAAATGTACGATGCCATAAAAAATCAGCGTCCATTCGCTCCCGGAATTTTTACCCGTTTTTTCCCCTCGGAGGGTCGACGGTTGCCATGGCGACCGGTCCACCCCCACCTCGCCGCCATAACAGCTCCGCGATATTTTTACGGCTGACGAAAATGTCGTCCGTTGATTTCTTTTTGATGCGGACTCAGTTACTGCCGCGAGCGGCAACAATTTATGATGCCTTTAACTATGTTCGTATTGTGAGCTAAAATAAATAATATTATTGTAGGCATATATATATACATAAATGATTTATAAAATTACTTTGGTAAAGTTAATGTAGGGGACGACATTAATTGTTCCGAAAGGGGTTATAACCGAGGTTGCTGTACCCTTTTCTGGGACCATATTCTCGACACACCGAGTGTAACCGAAGTTTCTTTAATTCAAAATAGATTAAAACTGCATATCAAAATACATAGGGCGTTAAGTGACAATGATCACTGATGGTAAATCTATGTTGTCGGCTACCGTCTTGGTAAGTACCATTGCAGCTCCTATTGGAGCCGACACACAGTACTCTACAAATATTAATGTCTTCGGGTACGAAGTGTGGGTTACGTCTTAAGGCGATGAGCGCAATATGGTGCTGTGTAAATCACCCTAACCAGCGTCACGTTGTTATGGGCGAACGTATCACTTATAATCAGATACTTGTAGTGAAGCGTGCTCGCTCAGAATACTATGGCTCTCATATATTAACAGCAAAAACACTATAATGAGCACTCGTTTTTCGTACTCCGAGTACGGAATTAGGTTAAGGTACAGTTTATATATATAAGTATCTATTTTATCATCTCC
>DWLS01004598.1:0-13745 GCA_018246255.1 Pachliopta kotzebuea | reverse complement strand
CCAATGCATAGCATGAAAATCTCGCTTAGTTAGAATGCAGCCGGAAGTTGGATGGAAACAAAAAGAATCGTTTAAAGATTGTAAGAAACGCCCGGAGCGAAATGTCGACATCCGCGGATGCTGCAGTTGGAACTCCTGTTCCTATAAAATGAAAGATGGTAACTATTTTCGAATTTCCCTTCTTAACTTTTTTTTTTAAATCGCTGATGTTTGCTATCTTCTTTAAAATGCTCGCATAAATTATATTAAAAATACTTGAAATTTTATAAATTTAATTACTGTGGGTCTCTTTTGCCAGAGACCGTCTAGGTAGGTACCTCTACAGTTTCTACTGTTAAATTGTAATGTGTAAACATTACTATAATCCGGTTTTAAGGGTGATGTATGTTAGTGAAATTACTGGGGTAATGAGACTTAACACCAAGTTTTTTCGAGGCGGATATCTTTGAAAAGATACCTTGTCTTCTGGGGGTAAGTCAAAATTATGTGGCGATTTTTACCCACTAAAACCTCCACGTTGGTCGTTTCCAGCGTTTCGTGAGGTCACACGACCTCCGTTCGGAACACAATCGCGGCCTCTCTAACGATACACTGGCGTAGCCCGTCTAGGGGACTGAATCAGTCCCCAACATCTGCGTCCATCGTCCTCCTCGGAGAGACCTAACACCTAACGTCTCAAGACGACGAGCGCAATGTCGTGATGTATGTACCATATCACTGGTTTACAACACACTTCAAACCGGAACACAGTAATGTTTGTACCTACTCAGACATTCTCCGGCAATAGAGACCTACTACTAGTAAAAGTTAGTAATATTAGTTTGTTGGATAACTAAACTTTGAAAGAACTACATAGGAATCTAATAAAGAAAAAACATTGATACGTATAAGAAAAATCATAATGTAACCTCTAGTTCTTTACTAACTTCATTAACTTTCTCTGTATTGTTACTGGTAATTTTATATTCGAATAATCACCATCCCATTTATGTTCACACGATATTAGAGCTCTTAAATAATATCGCACATTGAGCTGAGCACCACTCACACGACAGACACTAATTTGAGCGTATTGAGTGCGATGAGATTTCATTTGAGCATACGTGTACGAGCACGGCGTCGATGACTTCCGCTATGCTCAAGGTACTCAAGTCATTTTATATGACCACCTTTTATAAAGTGACTCGAACCTGGTGTAATGTGTGAAGAAATTATATAGAGGTATTTATTTAAATAAAGTGTATAATCATGTGGTCATGGTATTACCATTGAATTGGGGTTTAACTCTCCACCGACAAACTTCGAGATTCTCAACCTTTGCAGTTATATGTACTATATATAATCATTGGTAGAAGGTCTCTGTTGCCAGAGATCGTCCAGGTAGCTCCTATTGCAGCCGACAAACATTAAACTAGTGAAATTACTGGGTAATGAGATATAATCCCTAATGTATAAAGGCGACAAGTGTAATGTGGTGCTGTGTATACCATCTTCACTAGCACTGCTTTGTTATGGACAAGCGTATCACTTACCATCAGGTGAACGCTTGTCAGAAACTTATAATTTAAACATAATTAAAAATTTTAACGAAATTTAGTTTGATTAATTATTTGACATTGTATAAATATATTTGGTTGATAGATGAGGGATTATTTTTTAGTCTACGTGGCGACGAGACGAGTTAGGCGTTAATATGATGGTAAGTGATACGCTTGCACATAACAACGCGGCTGTTTAAGGTGTACACAGCACCAAATTGCGCTCATCGCTTTAAGACGTGAGGCCTTTTAACTAGGCCACAGTAATGTTTGGATATTACTATTTGTCGGTAGAAATAAGAGCTGCGGTGGTACTTACCTAGACTGTCTTCGATAACGAAAACCTACCAGTACGGATTGAAACAATTTTTTTTTTTAATAAATTGTGATTTTTTTTCGAATGATTTAGATTCATGTATGAATCCTCCACGAAAATATTACTGTAATATTTTAGTTACAATAAATAAAGATATATCATATATAAAAAATGGTGTACACATGTATGACCTTCCTTGTAACGACATAGCTAATTAGTCATCTAACATGGGAGAAGTTCTTAATTGGATTTGTGTTTTCTTTTCTTTTTATTGCGAAAAGGATCCAAGTTTTAAGATTGTTCTCTTTTGAAAAAAATCGACAGATATTAGATCTATAATAAATGTTCTATGATAATAAATTAACTTTGGGATTATACCAAAGCTGAGCTTTATTTTGTACTGGATTTTGTGTTTTCAGTTTAAGTATGTATGGTTTAGTTGTATATTATATATACTAAACGATTCTAGAAATGATTAAAGAATTAAAGTCGTACTTCCTCATGACTGAGGGTCGTGGTCATCATGTGTAGTTAAACACACGATGACTTTTTTGCAAGTTATAATGGAGTGTTGTTGCCATTGCCTTCTTCATTCCACATACAAGTCCGATGAATGGTCATCCCATAGATATGTAGGTTTCCTCACGATGTTCTCCTTCATCGACAGAGCACGTGATATTAGTAGGTGTCTTACTAACTGCACGTAAATTGAAGAATTCATTGGTGCAGACCAGATTCGAACCCGATACCTTCAAAGTGGAAGGCTGGTGTTCAAACTAATAGGCTAACATGACTTCAAATGAGCTTAATGAAGCTTTAAGAAAAAGTGTTAAACATCCACATTGTAGTATCGGTGATATAAAGTAGGAGTAATTTATGGATTACAAGATATTTTATTATTTGTTTTGGATGGTGAAGTCAAAAGCAGTATAGCCCATATATAAGACTGATAAATGTTTTTTCTGCTCCCATCGCTCCCTTCAGCAATTCCACATCTCATATCGCCACTGATTTAGCAAATTAACTTTTTTCAGCTCCACCAGCTCCAGATCGAGTGCAATCATTTGCATGCAAATGGAATTCCGGAGCCAATTCAATTGGACATCGGTGGTTGGACTAACTCTTTATTATCTCTTGGATTCACCCCCACGTTTGCGAAGATTTATGGGAGCGATACTCTTCAATGATAGCCTAGTGGTATGAACGCGAGCCTTCCCCTCCGAAGGTAACGGGTTCGAATCCGGCCTGCACCAAAGAATTTTTCAATTTATATGCAGTTAGTATAACAACTAATATCACATGCTCTGACGGTGAAGAAAAACATCGCGAGGAAACTTACATATCTATGAGATGACCATCCGTGGTCGGACTGGTATGTGGAATGGAGAAGGCAATGGCAACACCACTCCATTATAACTGACAAGAAAGTTGTGTGTTTGATATGATGACCACATCCTTCAGTCATAAGGAAATATGAATTAGAAGAAGAAGACTCTTCAATCTCAAATAATTTTATATACCTAAAGAACTATCTATTTCACCTTTTAATTTATCATTTATCTCATAAACATTTAGATTTTATGAATAAAAACTTCTTATGCAGACGTAACAAGACTTAACACCTTACATTTCAAGGCGGCGAGCGCAATGTGGTGCTGTGTATACCATCTTAACCAGCGGCATGTTATGGGCAAGCGTATCACTTACCATCAGGTGAAAGCTTTGCTCGTATTGTTGCCCCATGGATTAAAAAAAATTACTAAGGTAACGAGACCACCAGCGTATCAAGGCGATGAGTTCAATGTGGTGCTACGTATCACTTGAACACGTTGACCATCTCGTAGTCTCGAAGAATAACATACCACAGATATCCTTGTTATGAGATATTTATTTATGTCTCATGAAAAAATTATTAGTTAATATACAATAATTGTATACAATGAAAATAAAAATATATTGTTCACTTCCTGCAGTAAACAAAACGAACCTGTAACCGGAAATGAGAGTACAATATAGATTACAATCAAAGGAAACAATATTTGCTCAAACTCAAAAAAACATTAACATAAATACTTTTTTCTGTACTTTCCAGAAATTTCATTATATTTCTAATAATACATTATAAAAGTTTATTATGAAAAAAATATCATCATCATCTCAACCAGTCGATGCTCACTTTGTTAACATACAAGACTTATGTTTTATACTGTTACAATGTATTTAGAAAGAATTTAAATAATACGTTTTTATTAGATTATATTTAAGTAAATAATAAAAATAGGGATGTGAGGGATCCCATACAACAACTTACGGGATCCAAGCCACCCTAATCAGCTCGTGGTGCATTCAACAAACAAGGCTTTGATTCGTCACCAATGAGCATTGTGCCAGTATTGTTTGAGACGGTTTATATCCTCTCAATATTGGGCAAAGCCAATGTCCAGCAGTGGACGTCTATCGGCTTGTGAAAATAAAAAAACAGCAGTGTCAGTAATAAATTTTATATTAACTACGTTTCAGTAAACAGGAGTTTCTATAGCATTGTAAAACGCGTCGGGCGGGCAAATTGACGACAAAATGATCCCATATTGAACGTCGACTCGCTTATAGTAAATTCAATTTACTGATGGAGATATATCCGACACTTCCTAATAATATTTCGATACAATGTGATACAATCTGATTTTGCCCTTTTTCAGATAACAAAATATATTAAAACATATCCTATTTCAGGATAGAAATATACCAAATAGTATATGAAACCATTGTACCAATAATACACTTGTTTAATTTTACAATGGAAAAGTCAACAATAGCTTTTGACTCTTCCGGAAAATAAATTTAAAAAGCTGGTTAAAAATACGTTATGTAAAAAAGCTTATCATGTGCTAAATGACTACTTGAATGATCGAACAGCGTGGTATTTACCATCAAGTTCAACAGAAACAAGTACAAGTTGATGTTGTTGTAACAATTACTGTTAATATTATTTCTAAGAAGATTGCTGTAGAGTTTGTTGCGCCGTTTCTTCTCTGACAGCCAACTTTTTGGAAGCGGTAATAGACTCAAATTTATTGACATTGAAAAAGCATTACTTTGAAATCAATTTTAAATAAATGAATTTGACTTTGACTATAGTAAAAAGCAACACAAGTATTATATTCACAATTTAAGTTATATATAAACTGAAAGTTGTCCGTTGCATTCGCAACTAAAGCTTTCATCTCAATAAAATATTTAATATGAGAATAATAATGTCATAAACAGAGGCGTCTGTTATTTATAACGACATCTCATTCTGCACGGACGCACCCCAAGAAACGGAAGATATTTGTAGGATAATATGTATAAGTTAAAAATATGTCACTTGCTACTAGCACGAGTTCGAATTTACCTCACAACAGACATAGGGAGTAAAGACGTAGATTATTATTGATAGGTCTCCGTCACCGGAGACCGTCTAAGTAGGTCCCACCGCAGCTCCTATTGCAGGCGACAAACACTACTGTGTAAACTTTACTGTGGTTCAGTTTGATAGGTGCTGTATGCTAGTGAAACTACTGAAGTAACGAGACTTAACACTACATGTCAAAAGGCGAGCGTAATATGGTTCCGTGTGTACCATCTTAACCAGCGCCAAGTTGTTATGGGCAAGAGTATCACTTAACATCGAGTGAATAGTCTGTTGTCTTGTTGCTTAAAAAATATTGTCATGTTATATACATATTAAGATTAATGTAGTAATTATATTATAAATAGTACTCATACAGAAAAGTCTATTCTACTATCTGCCGATAAACGCCTATTACTGGACATAGGTAACCCATAATAGTTCGTCTTTTGGGACGTCTGAATTGGGGAGTCAGTGCTTCATTTGTTGATTAGCAGGATGCATCATGAGCAGGTGAGTGTTAAACCCCTCTCTCTTCCCACCTATATCATATTTATATGATCTCACTCCAAGGTAACGGCTTCAACGAATTTCCCAGTTTACCTTTCGCAAGTCTAAGCTCTCGCCATAAAAGTTTAAAAGAGGATAATAAGTAATAGAGAACTGGAATAGAAGAATGAGAAACCAAAATTGTTGATTAGTATTTATGTATGTACACAAGTGTTGGGGTCTGCATGGTTCAGTCCCCAAAACAGGCCATGCCAGCATAGCGTTGGAAAGACCCCGTGACCTTTCTAAATGCTGAAGACGACTACCATGGAGGTTTTACTTGGTAAAAATCTCCACATGACCATGACTTCCCTTCAGAAGGCAGCGGTACCTTTCCAAAGTTTTATTCTTCGAAAAAAAAAGGTGAGGTAGGCTTGGGTCCTGTGAGTTAACAAAAAATAAATAAACACGAAGTCAAGAGATCAGCCATAATTTACTAAGCAATATAACCGCAGTTTTAAACCATTAATTACCATGTTGCCTTTTTGAGTTTACTTCACATAAATCCGATGGGAAATCCACAAAAATATCTTTGTTCAAACTTTGAATGGATTTCTTATTTGTTTGTTGAAGCACAAAACTATTGTCGCCGGCAACGTTTTTGGGCGCGGGCCGGCTCCGTGTTGATATTGAAAAGGAAAGTTAAAAGACATCATTCACAAAGAATCCTTTAACCGGATAAAGGTCACGGGATTTTAATTTATTTGACTTTTTCTTTACGAAAAATAAAGTTTTACCTATAGTTTTTTTAGTCTACAACATGACGTAACCAGAAAAGCGTTCACCTGATGGTAAGTGATATATAATAACGTGATGCTAGTTAAAATGGTATACACAGCCCCGCACAGAGCTTGTCGCTTTGAGACGTAAGTTAAGTCTAATTACTCCAGTAATTTCACTATCATACAGCACACTTTAAACCGGAACACAGTAATGTTTGCACATTATTATTTGGCGGTAGAAACACGAGCTGCGGTGGTACCTACCTAGATGGTCTATAGCAATAGACCTACCGTCAATTATATACTATGTTCAGACACATAAATATAACTTAAATAGCTTATAAATACTTTTTTTAATTTATGTGCCAAAATTAGAGTGCAGTTACTCATAAGAGTAAGGAGGAATCTTTGAACATATTCCTAGTTATTTTCAGAAAGAATAAAGAACATCATCTATTTTATTAACAATAAATTACTTTGCTACAGATGAAAAACACATTTCACAGATCAAACCGATTAAAATTTACTGATGGTAGGTCCTTTTTGTTTATTCGACCCGGCGATGAAAGGAGCAAGGTGTTCATCTGATGCTAAATGATACGCTTGTTCATAACAATGTGGCACTGGTAAGATACACAGCACCACATTGCACTCCTCGCCTTGAGACAAAAGTAGTTAAGTCCCGTTACTCCAGTAATTTCTTAAAGCACCCCTCAAACCGGAACGTAGTAAAATTTACACAGTACTATTTGGCAGAAGAAATGGGAGCTACTGCGGTACGTACCCAGACATTCTCTTGCAACAGAGACCTACCTCCTGTGCCGAAGATCATCTACCTACTGCCACAGTTCCTGTTACTGCCGACAATCAGTAAAGTGTAAACATTACTGTGTTCCAATTTGCAGAGGGTTCAAGCTAGTAAATTACTGGGATAACGAGACTTAACATCATACGTCTTAAGGAGACAAACAGTACGCGGTGCTGTGTATACCATCTAAATAAGCACCGCGATGTTCATCTCGTCACGTCGTATTATAAAAAAAATACTCGCGAGATGTTCACTCGATGGTAAGTGATACGCTTGCTCATAACAACGAGGGGCTAGTTGGAATCACATTGCGCTCGTCGCCTTAAGCCATAAGGTGTTTACTCCCATCGCCTCGTAAAACATAAATAAAATTAATTGTCTTCAGTTTTCATAATTAGCACTTCCACGAAGTGTCTCAATGCCGTGTTTCTTTATATCATATATCAGAAAATCGGCGGAAGTTAATAAAAGACAATTTTCTTGGAATGTATTTACTTCTTCACAATATACAACACACAGACGTTCGTTACAAATTACACACTTCTTCCGATGCAAAGCAAGAGTGAATCCAAACTCTACAATATTTTTATACAGTAGTATATCAGCTCACGCCACGTGTACAATAATCAAAACAACTATATCATTATTATGTATTTAGTAACAATTACACTTCAAAAATAATATTCTCAATTACTAAATACACCTTAGAGTCAAACACAGCAATACAAAATCTCAATTTATTCCAGTTCTTTTTGTACGTGTCAACAGAATTACAGTTTTTCCAACAAAGTGTTTATAACTAGTAATTTTCCTTTAATATCTAACACTTGAATTCAATAATCGGCCACTGGTATAGGTGACGTTGTCTCCCACCAATAACCCCAGTTCGACCCCGTTCTCAGCTACGGCACATGTCAATGTGTGTTTAAGCTATTCCAAGCGTCACTTATGTCGGTGCATGTGAAGTTGAACACAAATATTTGCGGCTGTGATTTCCTTCGCCATTTACTCTAATGGATTTACATATAACTCTAACACTACTACACCAGATATAAATTATAACTAATTCATATTTATTATGCAACGTTTTCCCTACCTATTTCCATTAGGCCAATGTGGTGGGAGATAGCCCAAATCCCACCACAAATTGATAAAGCCTATGTCTTGTAGTAGATGAGGGCGTCTTCAAAAAAAGTGTGCATAGGCATTTACTAGGTTAATGCGTTTTACCATCATAGATCAAATCATCACTTAACACCAGGTGGGATCGTGGTCAAGCATTAACCTGTACCTACGTAAAAAAAAATGTGTACTGTTTGATGATGAACGCAACATTTTGTATACATTTGAAAGAATTCTCGTGATGATCACTCTATGTCGTATTTCCTCGTGACTGAGGGTAATGGTCATCATGTGTACTGAACCATACGACGACTTTCTTACCAGTAATAATGGAGTGGTGTCGTCATCGCCTTCTCCATTCCACATACTAGTCCGACCACGGATGGTCATCACATAGATATGTAGGTTTCCTCGATATTTTCCTTCACCATCAGAGCACGAGATTTTAGTTAGTGTTATACTAACTGCTCATAAATTGAAAAATTAATTGGTGCAGGCCGGATCCGAACGCCATACTTTCGGAGTGGAAGGTCGGCGTTACTAGACTATCACGACTTCACATTGACTCATATACCACAGTACGAAATACAGACAAGTTTAAACCAGTTTTATGACCAAATAATTGGGCAATATAAGTATAGTATATATAGTATATAATATAAGTTGAACATCTCTCTATAATATAAAGAAAACTTTGTAGTATACTGATAATTACATACTCAGAGAATTACTTCAGTAATGTATGTTCGATATAATCATCATCATCATTTAAATCGATTAATGTAATAATAATATAATATATATTATTATATCGATGTTTTATATAATAATTCTATATTAGCAATCGGATGTTCGTTGTGTATTATATGTACTTTTAGTGCAGTTTCTCTTTCGAATAGAAAGTACTGAATTGCCTTATTTAATTGCTTTGACTATTATTTTTCTCAATCTTCAGAATATAACATTTCATTAGTTATTTCCTTTGATTATTAATTTTTCTTATATTTCCTTCTCTGTTTCTTCTTTCGCAAAACGCATTCATTAGTTAAATACATTTTGACTACTAACAAGAAATCTTTAACGTCAGGTAGCTACAAAGCTACTAACACGTAGAAACTATTAAGTAAATGAGAAAAAAAATTATATGAAAAAGTTATTCCGTGAGTTACGTGTAAATAAATACAAGAAATTATTAAGCGTAAATATAAGACTATAAATAGTTTGTTACTATAAATAGTGTCTATTGGTCTAAAACACTCAACTGGTCCTAGTGAAGTTAAGTGCAATTCACTTTAAACATTTCATATATACTTAAATTTATCAGGTTCGCTTAAGTGTATTGTAAGTACGTATTCGATGCACTTTAAAACAACTACCGTCATATTTGGTTACTTCTAAGTAACTTCTAAAGCGGACATAATCCCTCGGCTCTCGGTTCAACTTAACACAAAACACGTTAACACGCTATTGTTTTCTATGTATTATGTTTATTTTATAAGTCCATAGAAGAAGTAGTCGAAATATAGTCAATAAATCGCTTTCTCCCAATAACTTATTTGCTTATTGCTTACATACAAGTGCTGCCAAAATCGCAACACAGTCGTTCATCATCATCATCACATACATAAGCCTCCTCCAAAGATCTTTACTCCGATCCGATATAAATAAATTTGTGTACATTTTTACATGTATTTATATATATATGCATACATAAATATTAATAAATATACAACCCAGTTGTTCAGATAATCAAAAGTAACAAAAGCGATCATTTTAAATATACTTCTTTTTGCTTGCTTAAGGCTTTATTTGATAATCGCTCATAGTCTTATCTTATTTAAAGAGGTGTAAAGGGTCACACATAAAAACTCACAGGGCCCAAGACAACCTTACCTACACGCAGTGTGCCGGCGTGGTGGGGAATGGCCCAAATCCCCCTACTATTAAGGCAGGCCAATGCTCATCAGTAGACGTCTATCGGCTGATGATGTCTAAATTGTAAGAGATCCCACACAACACCTCTCTAGACCCAAACGAGTTGCTCCTGGTGGATTCTAGTAATCACCAAATGAAGCTGGTTCACTACCAACCCGCATTGTACCAGCGCGGTGGGAAATGGCCTAAATCCCCCTGCGATTAAGACAGGCCAACGACCATCAGTGGTCATCGAATGATGATGTATAAATTGTAAAAGGTCCCACTCAAAAAATTTCGAGATCTAAATCACTTGCTCGTGGTGGACAATTCTTATTAACTAACAAGGCTGGTTCCCTACCAACGTACATATTGCCAGCGTGATGGGTGACTTCCCAAATTGCCTGCTGTTGAGGACGTCTATCGGCTGATAATGATGATGATTTACTGCTTCATGATACAAAACGTTTGTTACGAATGCTTCGTATAGTCTTTTGTAAAATAAGTTACGCAGAAGAGTTGCGCCCATCAATAAAAATTGTAATCGCCGTACGGGAGTTTCGGGATCAAAGCGAAAACAGGGACCAACAAAGGATTTTTGGAATGGTGCTTTTAATTTAGACCCCATGCCGGACGATCTCGTGCGGGTATTCGAAGCAATAACCCCGAGTTTCTAGTTTCACGATTTCAAAACCTTCGCTTCATATTAAACTTAAAAAGTGATCATATCACGAGTTTTGGTTATTAATTAAAATAAGTCGTTAACAAGCGACTAATAAAACTTTCAGTTAACGATCAGATGCTATTAACTTGGTAGCTAACCGTTCCTTATTCGATTCCGATATCACATGTTTTCGCTTCCTCTTCATCTCTTTGCTAAATATTACTAATATACCTCTGTTTTCTATCTTCTTGATACCACACATATACAATCCTTGTATATTTGGTAATAGATCTCTGTTTTTTTTTTGTAATCATCTCCTTACCTGTTGTGGTTAAAGGCATTCTCTTTCTTACTTTTTATTTTTCTTTGCTTTTTCCCTACTTTTCCGCGATTATACTTCATATAATCTTAAATCTTTTTTCTTTATACATTAGTTTGTATTTCTTCTTTCATATATCGCCCCCCAGACCAAATTCGCCACATTTTTATCCCGTTATTTTACCATATACAATTTAGCGTTTCTTTCTATATTTATTTTTCTTTCCTTTCTGTTCAGACCTTAAACTTATTTGATAAAATATAGTTTTTCTGAACTATTCTGTTCTTACATATTATTCTTACTTTATATGTACTTTTTAAACTTTGTCTCTGTTGCCGGAGGCCGTCTAGATACTGTAGCTCCTATTGCATTACAGAAATGTACAGACATAGCTGTGTTCCGATTTGATGGGTATATGCTAGTGATATTACTGGGGTAACGAGACTTAACACCCTAAGTCTTAATGTTTTGCTGTGTATACTATTTTAACCAGAGCCAAATTGTTATAGGCAAGCGTATCACTTACCATCAGTTGAACGTCTTGCTTGTAAAAAAATATTATTAAAATATTAATATAATATGAAATATGCGTCTAGTTTTCCAAAATGTCGCAGCCTTTCGTGTACACTATTTCCATGAGTTTTAATATCGATATGCTTTTGCACCGAAACAAATACACTTGGAAATAGTATTTTCAGTAATACCGCCCGCCGCCAGCGGATACTCAGTATTGGTTTTATCCACTTTCAAGTTTTCAATTGGCTGTTTTACACGATGTTCTCCCCATTGCGCTTTTACCAAAACTGTACATTTTATTTTAAAGTAAACTTTTACAAAAATGCAGCAAAGCTCTTTTATTTTATTCGATGAGGTGAAGAGATGAGCATGGCATCCATCTGATGATTTGTTATACGGTTGCCCATAACATTGCTCTAATTAAGATGGTATACACAGCACCATTTTTGGTTAGTCGCCTTGAGGCTTTGTTAAGTCTCGTTACCCCAGTAATTTCACTACCACACAGCAACTCTCAAACCGGTACACAATACTATTTGTCGGCTGCAATTGGAGCTGCGATGGTACCTACTTAGATAGAGACCTACCAGAACCAGTTTATATAAGTAATAAGAACCTATACAAATCCTCATGATAAAATATCGTATGATAAGTTTTTGAAAAAAAAAATTATGAATTTGTCATTACAGTCTTTTTTTAAGTAGTTTTTTGGAAAACAAAACTTTCAGCTGAGTTACGCAGAATTATTTTGTTTGATGATTAATTAAGAAGCAATTCACAAAACACAACTTGTTACTTAGGCATTCCTCGATAAATAGTAAATTAGACGTCTAATTTACATTGCGAGTCCGAAAGACCACAACCCCACCCCCGCAGCAGCCCCCGCGACCCTGGCGACCCCTAGCGCCCACACGGAATGAAATACTTTGTACTTTAAGGTAACGCCCTGCCAAGACGCAAGGTCCACTCAAATGAATATGCATGTTCCCTCCTACTTGTAAATGTAATTTCCATCTCAAAATTCACTCTCCTTTGTGTAAATCACTTTTTTTTATCAAAGTGCGGGTTCCGTACTTTTGATTAACAAGTTAAATTATAGTAAATAAAAGGCACAGCTGTGAACTTTTATATAAAATGTAAAATAGCTCAGTTCCACGCATGAATAAGTTACTACTTGCCTATTTCTATGTCTGATTATACAATACTAAAGCTTTTCAGCTGAAGATATAACCAAGACCTTCACCTGATGGTAAGTGATTCGCTTATCCATAACAATTTAGCGCTGGTTAAGATGGTATACTGATGGTACATAGCCTTAAGACGTAAGATAGTAAGGATAGGATTCTCCGCCTATTGATATAAGCTACATAATATTGCTGCGTTCCGTCTAGGTATCACCGCAACTCCTATTGCAGCCGGCAAACAGTACTAGGCCAACATTACTGTGTTATGGTTTGAAGGGTGCTGTATGTTAGTGAAGTTACTGGAGATACGAGACTTAACTCCTTATGTTTCAACCATGAGTTTGTGGCGCATGGAAGGATACTTTATTTTCCTAAACGCGCACTAATAACGTTTGCGTGTTTTATTTATATGTTTACTCGTGGTTTACACAAACATTAGATATTAATAATAAATTTTTGACGTTATACAGAATATTTTAAACACTCGAATACCGGTTGCCAAGAATGAAGGAAGCAGAGAGAGAGTGACCATCGACAAGTGGCATTATTCTATTTCCATCATTAGACCAAAAATACTGTGTTGCCACGCCACTAGTTCAATGTTCTATGTATACCATCCTATTTTTTTTTTTTTTTTTTTCGGGTGATGTCGATGCTTTCGGCCACCATTATGGCCGTGAAAGCTTCATCGGACCCTGAGCT
>DWLS01004597.1:0-13745 GCA_018246255.1 Pachliopta kotzebuea | reverse complement strand
AGTTTTCGTTCAGAAATTATGTAAGGAAAAAAACACTGATGTATATATACATACATCATGCATTTAAGGGTTAATATAAATATTCTTATACTTCAAAGTGAATTGATTAAACATATAGATATATAAATACATAATTAGAATGCTCATATATAGTATGATTCCAAAAGAGTTTCATTTTATCTAATAACTGTTTGTAAAGTTTAAATATAAGGTTTTTCGCCCCAAATAGATTATAGTATTTAGACAAAAAATCAATTACAAAGATCTTTTTTATATCTTTTGTTTCTTCAGGGATGCTGTAAAAAATATGTTATTTATTAGAAAGAAAATTATTCATTTAATGTTTCATTTATGTGTAATAGATATTAAATTTGATATATGAGTGAAATTATTTAGATTTTTTTATTAACTCGTTTATAATACACTTTTCAATCTACTCTATATATATTTAAAGACAAATATATCTCCAAATTGAATATGCTTCCTTAGTCATAAGATTTATAATTATCGATAGTTTGTGTGTTTTATAAGCATATAAATGTACTTTATAATTAATTTATACATATTAGGAATTGTAAGTGTGAAGAAATCATAACAGGACATTAAAGCACTTTCTCTTCATTAGGAAATTCATGTTCCTAAAACTAAAAACTTTCATAACCATAATCTAATAAATATCACTTGGTCATTGTGGAGCGAGAATATAAGTATTCCAGTTATAGGAAGATTTTGTTTGTTAGTACAAATATCCCATACAAAGTTATTTTGTGAAAGTTTTAATATTTTTCACATGTAAGTCATTAGAAATATAGTACATTATAATTTGTACACAAGTATGTTGATTGATTGAAATAAAGGCACTATTTAAATTACTCGTTTTTTTTAACTTTACATTTACCAATCATCATCATTTCAACCGATGGAAGTCCACTGCGGGATATAAGTCTCTTGTAAAGTACTCCACAAATTATGAATATCATATCAAATATTATTTGACAATGTAGTATTATTCGCAAGGTCTAAGGGGTTCCAAACAATTTATGTGACCCAAGCCAACCTCATTTATATTACACCCACCTAATCAATAAGCAAGGTTCTTGCTGCCAACAAACTCGCAATGGGCCAGTGTGGTGAGAGACAGCCCAAATCCCTATAGTATTGGAGGAGACCAATGTCCAACAGTTGTCTATTGGCTAATGAAGAAAGTATGATAAGGAAAACATTCACCTGATAATACAATAACCTACTCGGAACTAGATAAAATTTTATACATAACCACATCAAGCCTGTTACCTTGATGCATAATACATGTCTTTTTTTTTTTTTACATAGTTACAGGTTTATGCTTGATCACAATCTCACCTGGTGTTAAGTGATGATGTGGTGTATGTTGATAAAGCGCATTAACCTAGCAAATGCCTATTCATTCTTTCACTCTTGTTGATATCGTAGTAATTTTATTAACTACATCACTCTTTAAAATGTAAATCAGTTATATTTGCACATTGCTGTAGTGGCAGAAATCATATCTAAATGGTGTCTATTGACGAAAAAGAGATTCACAATTTCACCAAGATGTCTTCACTATAATAAATAATCGGTTAGAATAATAAAACTGTTATGAATTAGTTCATAATCCTGAATTCAAAAGTTATTCTTTGAAAAAAAAAACGTACTTATTAATAAAACTAAACATACATTCCTTAATAAATCTATTATAAGTTCACATATCCTGGGAAATTGTTTTCAACAATATATAATAAAAGCACATGGAAACACTGAAGCAAAAGCTTTATTTAAACCCAAGGTTATTTCTAAGAGTAAATTAACCGAGATTGCAAGATAATTTTTTTTTTTTAATAACAACTAAAATATAATAAGTTATTTGTGATGCTCCTTATCAACATCACTTTTAAGGAACTTTGAATATTCTTCTTCATTCATCAACTCTTCCAACTGTTCAGTTTTTGTTAAGTTCAATTTAAACAGCCAGCCTTGTTCGTAACATGATGTGTTGATGAGGCCAGGCTTATCTTCTACCTCAACATTCTTCTCTGTTACTACACCGCTCACTGGTGAATATAATTCACTGGCTGCTTTAACACTTTCTAAAGCTCCACATTCACCACCCGCTTGAATTTCAGTACCTGGATCGGGTAATTGTGCAAAGACAACATCTCCAAGAGACTCCTGTGCGTAATTACTAATTCCAACTGTGCCTATGTTGTCATTAACAACCACCCACTCATGGCGATCAGTGTACCTCCTACTGCTTGCGCCTGTTGAATATGAGCAACGCAACTCACAAAATGTTTTCCTCGCTGTTTGTATTATAGTTCTTCTTAAGGTGATTTGTCTAATTGTGGTAAGCAAGTACCTTTGTAACACCATTGTAACTAAAATTTAAAATCAATTATTTAAAAATCGGTAAATTTATCGTTTTTTCTTAAGACGTTAAAAATATACTTTCGATTTGAAAATGTAATTAAAACTCGCGCTCTTGTGCATGTGAGCATTTAATTACTATGTACAAAGAGAACAAACGATAATAATTCAATATGAGATAAATGTTTGTCACTGACCGCATTAAGATAACATGATCTCTGAACCCAATTAAAAGTATAAAGATTTCATATTTGTGATCTAATAACAATAGGCAAATTAAATATAGAGCGTATTTGACAGACTTACTATTTTGAAATGGAAAGTAATAATTTCAAAGATAATTTGAAGTCTCTGCAATTATTTATGAAAATATGAGCTAAGTTAAATATACACAAGATTTGTCTTGAAAATTTATAGGTTAACAAAAAAATATTAGATTGGAAATGAAACAAGTGAAAATAATCATGAATAACTACAATAAATTTCAATACGCTCTAACACGAATTTATTAGTACAGCAATATTTAAATAAGGCAAAGAAATAAAATTTTAGTTAAGTGTATACTAATTTATTAATAGTGTTAAACATTAATAAGTACTTTTAATGAAAAATGTATTCACGCAGTTTTCCGTCACAAATGTCAAACTGACGTTTAATGTTCACAGGGCTGAACTAGAACTAAAGAATTTTTGGTGTTATGATACTTTTCGAATAGAGAGTTAAAAAAAATACTCTAGCGGATCACAGAAATAACATGCGTTATTATTGATAATTAATGTTATAAATTAACTTCAATAAATCATTTCCATATAATCATAATTTTTTTCATAGAAATTAGAATGTAAATTTCGACAAATTGATATAATTAGTGTGTAATAGTTTATTACTTCAAATGTAATATTATTTGTGTTAGTAAAAATTTTGTTGTATCGGCGGATTACAGTTGTTAAAAATGCTAGTATTTTCATTCGGTTCATTTTAAATTAGTATCAAATGTGTAAAAGTAATAAGAAATTTGCTGACTTGAATAATAACAAATATCAAGATTGCTGCAAGAAAATACTTATCTTCATCATTCATCATCCGTTGATAAACGCACATTGCTGGACACAAGGTTATAAGAAAGAAAGAATAAAGTAAATTGGATTTCTAGTTTAGGAGGAGTTCAGCTACAAAGATTCACTTTTCTTGCGCTATTAAAGCTTTGCTGGTTTCGCTCCATTAATAATTTCTTGTTTGATATTAATACCATTTCTATCGTTTCGACGAGTTCGACTCTGTGGGAAATCCTTACCAAATGTCATTGATGGTTTAACCATGACTGAAGGATGTCAAACAAAGTTTACGAAAAAAATTGAAAAACCGAATTATATTATATGTTTTGGTATTTGTGGTGTTCTTCTGGGTGTGATATATTTTTACAGGTTTAGCTTTCAAACGCAATCTACAGGTTTCTTTTCAAAGTAAAATTTAGTTCGTAACCCACATTGTTTTGTTTTAGATTTCACTTGGTCACAATTTTAGTGAGTTATGTGTTGGGATGTTTGGCTTGTTATTATACGTTGAGTTCGAACATCTTTTATTACTATCTAAAGCTACTAACCGACCATTTTGTCAGGAAAGGTACAAAACAAACACAAGTGGAGCATCCTCTTGACAATGTAAGTGCTCACTTTTTTTGGAACCTTAACCCTTTGCACTCCGTTGTCCCCTCTCGTGGGACATCGTAATTCTAGTCTATCACTCCGATGTCCCCTCTGAGAGGACATTATAGTTTATTAGCGATTACGGGGAATTAAGTTAATTAGACGTGCATGTTTCCCTGATGTTTTCTCTTGAAATGGCACAAGACATCAAATCAAAATATAGTAAAATTACTAAGATATTTAAAAGAAATGTCAGCGAGTTTTGTATTGGAAGAGAATGTGAGAAGCATGCTCACGGCGGTCCGAGCATTTCTCGGCGCCACTTGAAAAGAGCGATAAGGAGAGTTTGTAGAAGAAAGGACGATGTGCGAGCATACCTCGCACACTGTATATTGAAATGTATAAATATAAATAAACAAGTCTAAAACTGGAGGCGAAGATTTTCAATGCTGAGCTCAGTCTGGTTTGAAGCATTGAATGGTATAGATCGATCTAACGAGTGAAAAAATCGGAAGAATCGGAAGTTTTCTTCTTCAAAAATCGGAAAATAAGTTCTTCTGGTAAATATCATATTGTCACAGATTTAGTAATAACAATTAGAAATTTTCTACTAAATGTTCTACTAAATAATACGATGGCCTGTAAATGTACATTTCTGCCACGAAGGAGCGCGGAGTAGCTGGCAGCCAACGTCCAGAACGGTCTGGAGTGCAAAGGGTTAATAAATATTTCATATTTTTTAAACTCTTTTTTCTTTTTCTACTATAACAATTTGATTTAATAAATATAAAACAAACAATTTCTCTTTAAATTCATTTTTTATTATTTGTTTATTGTTTCACAAAACAAATTTTGGAGAAGGAATGATCTTGTCCATTAACAAATTTTTACACAACCATTATTATTTTGCCAATTATACTTCCCTATTTAATGTTCTACTTATATAATGAATGGGGAAGAAGCATAACAAGGAATAAACTAGTTTTGAACATTATTTAGTCACAGGTTCTTTGGGACAACATTTAAAACTTAAATTCATGTATCTTTTGTTAACCTGTTACTATTAACTTGTATTATCTAATTGGTGTTCTCTCCTGTTCACCTTAATTAAGATCTCATTATATCATTAAAATTATTAATATTAATTATAATAACAGCAGCATCATACAAAAAATTAAGAAATAGAAAACACATTTAAAATTTAGTCTTCATTACCAAAAAGTAAGTACATGCTAAAAGTAAACCATTCATAACAGAATAATTCTGATATGAATTTTCCGTAATACATATAATAAGTTTTATACTACATCTATTGTACTTCATTTATTTTAGGGTTGTGGAACATGTGGCCATAAAGATTGTAAGCGTCATAACCCAAACATACCTCCGGAGCCTTGGTGTGGATTGCAGATACATAAACAATTGGATCAAGCAATAGAAGATGTAAGTAATGTATCATAAAAGGTGTAAGTTCACATTACCTCAGTAATTTTACTAGCATACAGCATCCTTCAAACTGAATCATAATATTATTTTACACATTACGTTTTGGCAGTAGATATTGAAGCAGCGGTGGTACTAACCTAAACAGTCTTCAGTAACAAAGACATGTGTAATATATAATAAATTTTTGTTACTTTTTTCAGTTCTATAATGCAATATTGGACCAATTCATTAATGCATGGTACAGCAAGATTACACTGCAGCCATTTTTCGTTGATGAGTTGCGTCATCAACTCAGATATGCTTCTGCTAATGTATTGCAAAGAGCTTTGAAGGTAATATATATTAGCCAAGAAAAAGTGGTCAAGTCTGAATTTATTTAATATTCAAAAAGAGCCAGCAGTAACAATAACATAAACATTTAACAGCTTTTGTTACATAATTGCTAAGCACATGAAATAAAGAAATAAAACTGCAAAACACTTTTTATACTGTACTGTTGCTAGGTCTCCATTGCTAGGGACTATCTAGAAAGGTACAATTGTTGCTACTTTTTTCGTGGCCGAACAGTAATGTGCAAACATTAGGCTTCCAGTTTCAAAGTCGTTATTTGAGAAATTTATTTTATTCTAACCGATTGTTTATTATAGTGAAGACATCTTGGTGAAATTGTGAATCTCTTTTTCGTCAATAGACACCATTTAGATATGATTTCTGCCACTACAGCAATGTGCAAATATAACTGAGTTACATTCTAAAGAGTGATGTAGTTAATAAAATTACTATGATAACAACAAGAGTGAAAGAATGAATAGGCATTTGCTAGGTTAATGCGCTTTACCATCATAGACCACATCTCCACTTAACACCAGGTGGGATTGTGGTCAAGCATTAACCTATACATTCGTAAAAAAAAAAATTACTAGGGTAATTGAACTGAACATCCTATTTGTTAGGGTGATAAGTATTACGTTGTGCAGAATACGTCATTGTAACTATCGGCGCGTGCGCATCAGGTCAATTAAAAAAAAAAATCCTTTCTTTAGATAGACTATGCCCGATTGATCAATGAGCGGTTAGTACCATGTGCGCTGAGACACTATGTTGTAGTGTCAAGCGGTTCGAGACCAACATTACATGTGGCTGCATGCAATCGAGGAGCTGAGATGAAGTATTTACGGTCACTGACAGATGTTATTCTGCCACTGGTTCTACAACCCAACGAGACTAACAACTCGTAAGTATGTGATATATCTAATTATCTCAGTTAAACATGAAGTACCAATTCACAATAAGATTAGACACATCTTAAAAAACAAATATGGTTTTAAAATGAATGTACAAACAAACTTTTATATATGATGAGTGTCAAATATTCACCATCATCATTATGTGTTGTTGGACTGTCTGAAACTCAGGTATAAGAAGATTTGTGGCGATTTGGGCTCCACACACAATGGCCAGATTAACTGTTGGCTGGCAGAGCCCATGTAGGAAAAAGTTTGGAGCTTACATAATTTTATTAACTAGTCCCTTGAGTGGAGAGTGTCATATTAACAAAGCCTCAACAAAAAATAGATTAAAAAAAATAAAGTGTTTATGAATATTCTTAAATGGCTCTTATCTTTGCTATTAATATATAAAAGTAATATTTTATATAGCACAGAGTTTTTGTATTTAACAATCAAAATTTTCTTGCAGGGTATTCCGCGTTCTTATAAGAGAAGTCTTCGCTGGATGGGTGCTCCTCTCGCTGACCGACGTTTTAGCTGATCCATACATATTGAACACTCTCATCATATTAGCCACTGGTGATGAAAAAATGTCACAACTACCCACCACACCCAACTATAAAGTAAGTCTATATATTTAAAAATAATCAATCATTGTCATCAATATTAAGTGATAGATATCCGCAGCTGGATGTAGGCCAACCTGTGGGATTGTTGTGGATTTCTACCAGTCCTGTGCTGTCTGTATCCAATAATTTCTTGTAGCTTTCACAAAATCGTTGGTTCTTATTGTAAAAGGCCTTTCTAGTATAGCAGAACTGCTGCTCAATGGTTTTTGATGGATTGTCTAATAATAAATAATTAAAAACTGCTTTTAATAAGTGTATAAAAAGCAAAATACTACTATCTCACCAACTAGCGAAGTATACTTCCTCGTTTTAACTACAGGTGGAATTCTTGGAGACATTTGCTCGTCAGTCAGAATCCGTTTACACGCAGCGCTGCCGTCTGCTTCGCGTGGACCTTGACCTGGTAATCAACGAGCAGGAGCATTTCTACGCCTTCATGCAGTACATGAAGACCACTAGCCACTTGCAGTTGCTGCAGTTCTACAAGGACATAAGTATGTTTTAGTTATTTACAGTGTGTTGTAACAATTGATATCAATTACGTTATGTTAAATCACAATGAGACGAGGGATGAAGAAATTTGTTTGGTCAGAATTTTCCTGCTCTTCTATGATTTCCGGAACGCAGCAATGCTGCTGTAGCGGCAGATATACTATATGGAAGTAACTAACTAGTATATAGTAGCGGTTCAGAAAACTTTATCGCTAACATAACACTAGCGTTTAACTTCTATGCCTCCACAGATGCAAACTTGTCTATCTGTCCATATAATAATATATCCATTTTTATTCATTGCTTTTGCCACTATTCATCTCACTTCAAAAAATATTATTGAGGTCACAGAATTGAGTACAAAACAATAACAATACATAGTAGACTAATTAATAAACATAGTAGACTAATCGCTGCCGACTCAGTCTGCATGTATTTCGATGTGGACGCAATTTTCATTATCAACAGAATCATTTCAAACGGCTCTCCTAAACCCTGATCTGAGCGTGGCTGAACGGGAGTGCTTAAGAGGAGCAGCGCGAGAGTTAAGCGGAAGGTGCGCAGGAGCGGTGCCTGCGCTGCCCGCTGAACTGCTCGACGAGTTGCTCGGTGAGCTTGACACAGCTGATGTACACAGGTGTGTGATGCTTTTAAGTAATATATGTGCAGTTTCAATTATTTTCACGGCATGGCGTTTTGTGATAAAACGGTAATAATATTTTGGGGTAGGCTGCAGACGAGCCGAGCGCTGTATCAGGCGGCGCGGCAGTCTCACGCCGCACTTGAGAAGGTCATGCTGCCGAGGTTCCTCCACAGCGAAGAGGTTGACTGTTTAAAAGCATTAAAGTAGTAAAAATACTATAATTCACATTTACTTCATAATATTCAACGTTTTTCCAGTTCTACAAGCTGCTGATCGGCTCCCGGGTGCCCACGGGCTATCACAAGCAGATGGCTAAAAGGTTAAAAATATTTAAATTGAAACCGATGCGACTATCTGGATAACAACCAGGTCATATAGTTCTAGGACTAGAAAGATATATTCTGTAGAGTGATGAGCACAATGTAGTGATTAGTATTCATCACCCGCTATTCTTATGGGAAAGCAATAACACTATGTGTTACAAAAGTGGTTATGTAACCTGATGTGGTAAAACAGTTCAGCCTGATAACAGATTTAATTTTCTCTACAAAATAACAACATCACATTTGGAGGGAAACGCTGTCTCTGACAATCTGTTCTCTTTTTTTAACTGGTGATCCTAAATGATCATTACAAATGAAATACACGGATAAAAAAGAAGAATGTATGTAACTCTCAACAATGGGGCATGAAAGGTTCTAATTAGTTGAATACATTTCCAGACCACAAGACAAGTTGCTGAACGCGGCGATGAAAATTGGCAGTAGGTTGAAAGGCGCGTTAAAGTCACAGGCCGTAGATGGGCAGATACTAGAATCTGATCTTTCCGACGAGGGCATGGAGAACATGGATATCTTGAAGTATTTAGATTCCATTGCAGCGGAAGACAGTATGGGGGAACAGGACCTATCCAACTACAAGGTGGTGTTGACCAATGTGGAGACCAGATTAGTATGTTATTTTGTATTAAATTAAATTAGAGGTATTGTTGCAAATCGTCTTCATTTACTAACTAGTAGAAGATCTCTGTTTCCAAAGATCGTCTAAGTACCACCGCCACCGAACAGTATGCCAGTGAACTGCCAGTGACACTATGCCAGTCCTTACAAGTACCATAATACTATCAAAAACATGTGGTGGATCTTGAAACTACCATTTAATTTAAATTGTAAATCTTCAGCTAAAACATAATTGCTGTTCCAGCTGTCAACCTTTATGAGTTAGATTATTTTGTGCAAATATGTTGCATCATCTACGGCAGAGTTCTTCAAACTTTTTTGTGTCGTAGAGCCCTTGGCATATTTTTCCGTGTTAGGATAGACCCCTTACCTAGACTACTTATCTGATATTGATTTCCTTTAAATTTCTAACTGTAGTGAAGTTTAGTGTTAAAAACTTAGAGTAAAAACACATGTTTATTTATACATAATTGAATTTAAATTATAAGATAGTATGATGCAAGTAAATAGGTATTATCAATGTATGTGTTGAGATCTACTATCGTGGACCCTCATTTTCATTTCATGGGCCCCCCAAATTTTTTTCGCTGACCTAGACCCCTTGCAGGTTGTGACCCTTTGGGAATTACTGATCTACGGTTTCATTTTTCTTTAATACTATGTTTATTTGAGGTCAAGTGTTAGCATATTGTAGGTAAAACATCGTGAAAATTGAGTTCAGCACAGGTTGTGCTGCGCTGTCTTTAACCTTTGGTAATTCTGTCGAGCAGCAAGCTGCGCCGCGACGGGGCACTGTGCGCGTATTCACACTGGCGGTGCACCGTGCGAGACCGGACGCTGCGCTGTGGCCGGTGCAACGCAGCGAGCATGACTTCCACCTGCTGCGCGCCAAGCTGCACGAGTTCCACGGCGATGCACTTCACGACCTCGCACTACCCTCGCGCAGGTAAACACTGAAAGTATTGTACTGTAGCCGTCCAGGAAATGTGCCTATGTTCAGACTTAACTTCAATAAAAGCATTAAAACCAAATTATAGAACATCAAACTCGGTATCACATGGTTATATTTACCATAAATAAATCCGGCTGCTAATGAAATAAAACAAAAGGCGTTGCGGTGTTATGTACTTAATTGGACTGTGACTGGAGAGACCTACAACTAATAACTTTTTACATCTTATGTACATTACTCATGAATTTTTTCCTAATTTCAGAGACAACAGTCCATTAGAAACTCTTCGGTATAAATATGAAGATTTCTTACAGCGGCTACTACAGATGCCGCTATTACAAACCTCTGAACTTCTCTACCTGTTCCTCACGGTGGACAGTGATTTCTCCATGGTGGTGCAGGCATCTACCCTGAACGCCAATAGTACAGATTTGGGAAATATCTACCAATCAGTGGCGCATAAGTTGAGGAAAGAAAAAGGCCAACATCTGGAGAGCTTTATGAGGAACTTTCTCGTGTCATCCGATAAAGAACGTTACCAAGCTCTGTAAGTATATAGTACCCGGTTAATTTGATTAACAATCTTAAAGTAACTCTGTCTAATTGCTTGTATTATAATACGGGTGTCCTCAAGGTCTATATGTGTCAGGAGTTTTACGAACTCCACTCGCTTTCACTTCTATATTGATACATCAAAAATATTATTTGTGTTTATACTATTAATATAAGATACTAAGAATAAAATGTGTCAGTACACTTTATGCTTCTTCAGACTCATTGTCATTTAACAATTCAAATCACTTTTCCTATGATCTTCCCCAAGATACATCAATAACCTAATAAAGCTTGCGGGAACAGCTTGTCGATATCAGTACAGAACTAATCTTTGGGAGAGATCATGTTTAACATTGAACTTCTAGGGGCTGATGATGATACTGTTATTACTCACAAAAAGTGTTAAATCAGAGATATGCTATAAGTTCATAGACTTTTATGATACTTAATTTTTGCTTGCCTCTAACGTCCATTAGTTGAACATGAGGCGAACTTTTTAAGGAAATAGAGAAGGTTATCAATTCAACACATGGGCCAAATGCGGATGAGTGGATGTTGATGTTCACATAGCTGGTGCTCTTAAAATATGTGTCTGTTCATAAGTTTTAATTGACGCGTTTATTTCTGCACATATTCATATTGTCCTAGTTAAGATATTTGCAGTATATCAACTAGATATAATAGTTTGTTTGCAGTAAGCAGGGTACCCGCGATGTGGAGGAGGCACAAGAAGCGGACGCCGATGCGGGCGTGGCTATAGGCTCGATTACCGGGAATACAAGGGAGCCCCGTGGAGTCGTGTTCGGGGATAACTTCGCAGAGCCAGCCATCCCGCCACGCAGGCATCGCGCTCACCAGACCGCTGTAGTCGGCTTCACACAATGCCTGATGTACCTGTGTAAGTTTCTGTACAATTTCTACTTACCTTGCGTCATATCACTCAGCACTTTAATATCGGTCTTGCTTGTCCTTTTATTATCTCGCCTTTTTTAGAAAAAAAAAAGACAAAAATGTTATATCCATCGTTTTATGCATGAGATTGATATTGTTACGAGCGTGGAGGATAGAGACAAAACATCTTGGAAATTTCTGCGTTAATTTAATCACGACTCAGAAATAGGGAATCGCTGAAATCACAATTTTCCTGTAACACTTCACGACACACGCGAACACAGATTCACCAACATTGAGCACTTTACAGAATTCTACTGTCTCTATAACACTTTCACCCTCTTCTTCACAACTCCTTCTCCATCGTAAGACTCCCCGAGTCACGACTGACTCTTATATACCCCGAATTTCGATCTTTTCGTTATTCATTTGTCATTTTATTCCAGAACTTTCTCATTAGTCCGAATTACATAAATTTCATAATGGCACATTCTTAATGCTGTTCCGAATCTTTCAGACATCTTTTCGCAAACGTCATTTTCGCTACTCGCGGCCATCGAACATTCTGGAAACAGCTAGATTATTCTTCGGAATTCGTGAATTTCGCTACTCATCAATAGACGACGACGCGACAATATTTACATTTTTAATATGACGCACGAAAAAGTCTCTCTTTTTTCGTATTTTTCTCGGTCTTTAACCTACTCACTCTCTTTCCTTCTCGATCTCCATATGACTTTTCTTTAATTTCGTGGTTTTTTTTTGGCACGGCTTCTTTCAGTGCTGAAAGTAGTGAAAGTTCCTGGAGTCGTCTGTGGAATTGCGGGGAGCCTGCTGGCGGTTTCGCGCGCCACGCTCGATGAAGCATTTAACTCGTACCTCAACAGAGCCCTCGCTGATCTGCTTTCCGAAAGGCGGCTGGCGCATCTCATCCGACTTGGACATGGTAAATTGTTATAACTTAAAAAATGTTATCAATGGTGATTATTTTACAGAAACTTGTAATTTTTTTTATATACCTCTCTCTTTAGTTGGTATCACTTGACCACAGTTTCATATAATATGTTACAATGAGGCTGGGGATGGTAAGAGTTCTCATCCAGAATGCGCTGGCTCCTCATATGTTGACTGTAGAAATAAAGCAATACTTTTATAGTGACAGATTTACAATACAAAAACAGTACATACTAATCATGTTAATAATATCTTACTGCAAACTACATTAATTAAACTCATGGGGCTCTGGAATGAAATAGATACCATGAAGCAAGCACTTATACACCGAGGCAGTGAATTGTTTTAAATAATAATAAATTCCTTACTGAAAGATGCAAGTTCACACTTCACAGTCTACTCTCGACTATCCACAGTATCATTGGCATCTTTTTTTTTTTCGAGGGGAAATCTTCATAAATACCTTGCCTTGTGGGGGAAAGTCAAATTTATGTGAAGATTTTTACCCACTAAAACCCGCACGGTGATCATCCCCAGCGTTTGGAGAAGTCACGGGATCTCCATTAGGAACACAACTGCGGTCCCTCTGGCGATATGCTGGCATAGCTCATCCCGGGGACTGACTCATGCAGTCCCTAACACCTGCGCATAAACTAACACGGCGGCTGAAGACCACGTCCAGCCATCGTCCTCCTCAGAGTCATTTGGAGAGCAATAAGAACCTCCATTCTAACCGCCCACGACCCCAAAGGTAGGGAAACACCTTTCGCTGGTGGGCCGAGACAACACGTATTAGTAGCGCCGCGACGGCTTCGTCTTCGAGCGGGATCTCTTTTCTTCCGATCGTGCTTAGTGTCATTGTCACCTAAAACAACGTGATTTTTTTAGTTAGTGTATACATATTACAGATTCATTTGTACTGTAAGATACTGATTGGTCTTTATTGACATACAGAATGTAATTT
>DWLS01004596.1:0-13752 GCA_018246255.1 Pachliopta kotzebuea | reverse complement strand
GATAGATAGGAATAAGTAGAGATAATAAGTGTAGTAGATTCTATGCAAATAGCGAAAGGAAACACTTTTTCACTTTCGTCAGATTTTTTCTAATTCTTATTCTTTATTATTGTTGTCAATTGAATCGATATGCTAAGGATTTACATGTGTAATATGATTGTAAATGTTAATAATAATTTTAAAATACTCGTTCGTTAGGGTTGTAAGTTGATTTATTAAAAAGGAATTGACTTCTGTATGGAACCTGGCCGAGGATAGTTATTGTGTATACAAGAGGTGAGCAAGTGACGGAGGACACATTGCTATTATTGTACGAATCTAAGTGTAAGTGCTGTAACTCTGAACGAATATATATATATATTGTCTAACAGAAGTTGAGTTGTTTAATTTATTTACACTATGATACGCTTTGCTAATTAAAAATACATTTCTCTTTCTCTTTCTCACCCTACTTCATTTTAATATAGCAAAACATTATACAATGTATTGGCTCCAAAATGAGAGAACTCTATGATCAATCATATAAAGATGACAGATTCAAAATTCAAACGTAATATTTTGTTTATTTTTAATTATAACAGTATTTATGGTCAGAGTAAGTATATAAAATCGACAATTTATCCACAAATGCTACTAATATCTTCCCTCTCTCGGCGTGCGTCCGTGCAGAATGGGATGTCGCTATGCCAATTTAATCGCTGATATATGCTATATATAGCTATGGTAACAACGTTTTGAATTTACTAATTTCTATATTATTTAGTTTTTTACTTGCGAAATCTGATGGACGAAGACCATAGTAGTCGAAAACTGTTAGAATATTGCAAAAGAGTAATAACAGAAGTAATTACCAGTAAAAAGACGTAGTAAAGGGAATGATTGAGAGAAAGAAATGTAAGAAAATAAATAAAAACAAAAAAGATGCAATTACAATAAGAGGAAAGATGAGAATATAACAAAAATTTAAAACCGATACTAATGAAATAAGACTTTTTAGAACTGTTACTTCCCCGTGAGACAAATAAGCAGGTGAATGTGTTTTACCTTATTCACCTTATCATAACCTATTAAGTAAAAACGTATATATTATAGTTGATTATTCCATTTACTATCTCCCTTTTTTATTCGTATTTAAATTTATATAATTATTGACCCAATCGAGACGGCGATTTTTTTCGAACACAGTCCCCAGGAGCAATTTTTTTTTGTTTATATTGTTTATTTTCAATAAAAAAAACTTGTTTACTACAGAAATCACTCAATTCGTAAGCGAATTTGCATAAATAAGACGATTGCACACCGTGTGTGCAACTCGCTCGTCGGAATTTTTTTATTGCTAGGAGCGAATTGGACACCATGTGTGCAATGTAAGGTAAAATAAAAATACATAAAATTGATAAATATTTAAAAATGGGTCAAAGGAAAGAAAAAATCTTATTATCTTAAGCGCAGGCTGCGTATTCATAATTTCTTTCATTATAAGAAATTATGAATACGCAGTATTCAATGTAAGAAATTATTTCTTACATTATTTGATTAGGCGGTGTATATATAGAAGGCGATACTATTGATATTGGTGATAAATTTGAAAAATAGAATTAGATAAATATGGGTTCGTATGATATTTTCTAAAAATGTAGATTTTGAAACTCCAAACAAAATGTTTTGTTTTGTTTTGGTACGCAATAAAACCAATGCCAAATTTTGGTTTTCTATACTTTATATATACTATTAATTCAAAAAAAAATCTTCTCTCGACGATTATTTTACTCAGAATAACTGACAATTGCTCATTATTATTGTTGCACACTATGTGTGCAACCCGTCTTTTAACCACGGAAAGCAATTGCACACATGGTGTGCAATCGGTCTCGAATGGGTTAATACAAATATATATATATAAGTGAATTACGGTCTATTTGGGGATGAAGTAATTACTATAGCAACATTCAGCTTGTTATATTTTTTGTATGTACTAAATCTCAAAATAAACGGTTTTCTTTCTTTTTATAAGACCCTTACCTAAAACACGAAGAGTTCGATTAAATAAATACAAAAAAATATCTGTTATCGCGTACCTAGTATCACGTGGACAACTTTGACCTTTAATCAAGGACGGAGACTAAACTGAACACAGCCAAAGTTAGACGATCTATTGGAGGGCGGTATCTTAGCGATCTCTTTCCAGTGCCAAATGAAATAAAGAAAATTTTGAATAAAACTTCCTCTCCGATTTGCCAATGTTGTAATCTAGTAGACATTTAGTAACATAATCTATTTTTTTTATTTATTTATTAAGACACCAACAGCATACACAATATACATATATTCTTTGAATTATTACAGTTCATAATACTAATAAGGAGGTTTCAATGTATATCATATTCATTCACTTCAGCCATTAAGTTAGCATTGCATTCCATTCTGCACGGAAGCACGCCTAAAAAGGGAAGATATTAGTAGGGAAGGTTATGATGGTATGCGCAGATAAAATATTAATACGTCATGTAATATAATTGGACTAAATTATAGAGTATTTACCATCAGGGATAGTTGGAGTGATCCAAAGCGCATCAGGATCCAACATCCAAATTCTCTAAACACTTTGTAGGGATTTTGAATGATGTTAAAGTTTAACACTTGATTTACCAGCTATTTAACTATACCTTTTTAAATCCACCATCGAATGAATGGATAAAACAGTTCAACAAATTAGAAAATTTTAACGAACATCTCCAAAGATACGAAAATGTAGACGACGATGTGGCAACAATCGGTTCGCTTAACGACGAACAAATTCTTGACTTACTATCAAAAAGTAATGAAAAACCGAATGAAGTTGAAGAAGATAATCAGGAAGACGATTATGATCCAACACCAACTATTCAACAAGAGCTTGATGCCGCTATGTTAATAGAAAAATTTGTTATTGTTCAATCAAGAAAATTCCATCGCATATCAATAGATGAACAGAATACATAAGAAAATACAAAACGAAAGCTGGCAAAGCAAAGTCGAAGTTAACTGATATAGTCAGTACATATTTATATCAAAAATATACATACATTAAAGATTATTGTTAATTCGGTTATTTCATTCCATATAACGTGTTGTTGTCGTTAACTCTAACGACAACAAAATACTCGCTCCAATGAGTTTTGTTATAAATAGTTTTCACTGTATATGTACATAAATATATTCATAGCATTATAACTGATACAAATTAACGTACTTCACTAAACTAACAAGAGTCTATAATTTGACTAATCATGATTCAAAGGAAACGTTGCCTCGTCTTTGTATTGAGCTGTTTGTTAATAAAAAAATAGCCTGAGAGCTATATTTATCCAAAATAATAAGTACTTGATGCAGTTCAGCCTTCTTCTAAGTCATATTTCCTCATGACTGAGGCTCGTGGTCATCATGTATTGAACCACACGACGGCATTTGTCAGTTATAATGTAGTGGTGTTGGCATTGCCTTCTCCATTCCACATAGCAGTCCGATGAATGGTCATCATATAGATATGATGGTTTCCTCACGATGATATGTTTAACCATCAGAGCACGTGGTATTTTTTGGAGTTACACTAACTGCACGTGAATTGAAGAGCTCATTGGTGCAGGTCGGATACGAACCCGGTACCTAAAGTACCTTCGACTTTCATTTCGGTGATTTGGTAAATACGTTCAAATAAAAACAATTTGCTTAATGGTCAATTAGATCCAAAATTTACTTTGGTATTCATTACTTATGGTATTCTATCTTCGAAGTGGAAGGTCGGCGTTCAAACCACTAGCCTATCACGGCAGTTTGGCCTAAATGTTTTTTTAACACCATATTTTTTACTATTATTGGTTTTTATTATTGTACATTTTTTTATAGCACTGAGGTGGCAAACAAGCATAAGAACTGCCTGATGGTAAGCAGTTATAGTAACCTGTAGACGGCTGCAGCACCGGATGCACCACTAGCGCGTTGCCGACCCTGAAGGAAACTTTTCACACCCTTTTTGAATGACTCAATTCTGTAGCTTGGGAAAACCTCGGTAGAGAGTTCGTTCCATAACTTGATGGTATTTCCACACTGCATAGATTGATGCTTGCTTGTTAATTGGTGTATAGTGGCAAAGGGCATTAATCTAGAATAGTATAGGTGCTACTCACTTGGAGTACGCATGCTGCAGACGGTGCGTGACTAGCCACTGGCGCAGGATGAGCCGCTGCTGCAGCGCCAGGGCAGCGCGCCGAAGCCGCCGCTCCTCGGAGGCCGGCAGCTCGGGCAGTCGCTCCAGCGCGTCTGGTGACCCGCAGCCTGACAACGTCGATATGCCTGCAAAGGACGAAAGAAATTTATAAAAATAGACCACATCCACCACGAACCATGATGATGAAGTAATATCATAGTCTCCCGTAGAAGTCTCCTTCTAAAGACTGCTGAAAAACCTAATCTGCGTGAGAATCCAAAAGTTGAGTTTTATATGAGAACAACAGTACACTCTACGCCACTTAGTAACGGTATACAATTTATAAACTCCTAATCCAGAACCGAACCCTACCCACATTCTTCTTCCCTCAGTTCTCTCCTCTACCTTATATTTCTATTTACATAGTTCATCTTGCGTACCTCATCGTAATCATTTTCATTACCAACGTTCTCTGCATCTTCATCATGATCATTAACGTTGTCAAAGTCTTTACCGACTTCAAGAACCACGTCGTAATCATTTTCATTATCAACGTTGTCAGCATCACCATCATCATCATCAAGGTTGCCACCGTCTTCACCGACACTTCGTCTTCCCTCTCCCTTATATTTCTATTTAGAAAGTTCAGCTCTGGGACCGGTGGAACCTTCCCGGCTGTAATCTACATCGGGTAGGGCATCGACATCACAAAAATCTAGAGCAGAAGTGTTTTGGTGCCGTTGCCAGGTGACCACGGCCCCGACCTCGTGCTCACACAAATTGCTTTCCATTATATGGACGACCTTCGCTGTAATGGAGTCTATGAGAACCTTCGGCGAAATTTCCTAAAGAATCATTAATTAAAAATACATTCTAGTGACATTTCTGTTATTGGTATTTCCATGAAAATTGCGACTTGACCTTTAACACCATTATGGTCTATTTTTTTTGGACTTTTTGTATAAATAGTCAAAGTCAAATTCATTTCTTCAATATAGTTTTTATAGAAATGCTTTATGAACTTCAATAAATTAAAATCTACCGCCGCTTCCAAATATTCGACTGTCAGAGAAGAAACGGAGCAAGAAACTCTGCAGCAATAGTGTTTCATACTTTCCGTTCTAAATAGTTTACTTAGAGTTGTAATAGTTTAGTGGTTTGAACCTTCCACACCGAAGGTATCAGGTTCGAATCCGGCCTGAACCAATGAATTTTTCAATTTATATGCAGTTAGTATAACACCAACTAATATCACGTGCTTTAAGACCAAATCGCATGGCTGTAAACCATAAACATAAAACTTTGCCGCGGTGAATGATAAAAAAAGTTAACTACCTTTCCAAGAATTTATAACATTAATAATCCTAATAGGACTGGCGTAAAACCAACATAAGTTAAAAGCCTCAAAAGAAATATAAAAAAAAATCCTAATAGACTTACTGCAAGATATTTTACTGCGCGATATACTTTGCTATTATAGCGTTGGTATTTTATCATCATACATATTTCATCATCATCATTAGCCGATAGACATCCTTTGCTGGTTGTAAGCCTTCGCAAGAATGGGAGGATTTGGGCCATATCCCACCACGTTGGCCCAATGCGACTTAATGAAGAGCCAAAGCCTCGTCAATTGATTAGCAAGCTGCACGATCAGGTGATATAGGCTTGGGTACCGTGAGTTGTATGGAACCCTTTACACCCCACACTACATACATATCTGCACCATAGCTAGCCTCATTTAGTATAATAAGTTTACAATATACATAATGAAGGTATATCCAGCATTGGATGGTTCAAATGATGATGATGATGTTATTATTACCAACATCGTAAAAAGCTCGTCACCTGGAAATTATTAAAGGTATCGATACCTCAAGCATCCTCTACGAAGCAGCGTTCACTATAAATCAAGTGTTGGTGGTATATTGAAGTGATAATATTTATTATATGATATTATCCTGTTATTAGTTAACTACTTTTTAATCGAAATTATTGGTTAATGATTAAAATGGTGGTAGATCTTCATTACCGAAGACCGTCGAGATCAGTGATTCCCAAAGTGTTCTATATCGACCCCTAGGGGTCTATGACAATCTGCAAGGGGTCTACGTCAGCGAAAAAAAATTTGGGGTCCATGAAATGAAAATGGGGGTCCACGATAGTGGATCTCAACACATCCTTCTCACTAAAAATATTGACTTATTGCTTATGTCATTTTATTTATAGTTTATTTAATGTTACGTATATTTTACATAACAGATACAAAATTTTATTTTGAGTCGTTTTTATTTAAATTCAATTAATAAATGTATAAATTAACATGTGTTGTTTACTTTAAGTTTTTAACGCTAAATTTCACTACAGTTAGAAATTTACAGGAGATCAATATCAGGTAAGTAGGGGGTCTACGACACAAAAAAGTTTAGGGGATTCTGGTCTAGATAGTTACCATAAGCTCCTATTTCTACCGACAAATAATAATGTGTTTACTGAAGGGTGCAGTATGATGGTGATTTTACTGGAACGATACTTATCACCTAGTCTTAAGGCAAGCGCAATGTGGTGGTATACCATCAGGTAAACGAGTGTTATATAAGGCAAGTTTCTGATAGTATCTTGAAGGTATATCTATTTGATATATGTGAGGATATGTCAGCAGCGGAAACAGTGCCGCGATAAGGGGACGGGTTCCGTGCCGCATACAATCACCACCCCTGGCGTGTACCACGCAAACCTTAGACCTTACACACCTGACTGAAAACCAGCGATGGAATGATCCGTTATCTAGACCAAAAAAATTATCTAACACTTGAACAGCTTTCGCTATTTTGCATTGACTATGATTTAATCAAATGTGTCCGAATTTCTTTGCGGTCGCGACCTAAACAAACAGTAAGGCCAACCATAATTAAACTAAGCATTAATATTTAGCTGGGTTCGGAGATGGTTCTCAGTCATATCCGGTTCCGGTCGGCCAACCGGAAGTGTTACCGAAAAGTCACTAAGTACCATAACTATGCACGTTTTTAAACATTAGTCTTATAAATAAATAAATAATTCTTTATTCAGGACCAGAGTCCATATTGGGTTAGTAAAAGTTAGTAACAGTATACAGCTTATTTATTAAGTTAGTTATGTTAGTTACAAAATTCTATGTACTTATACAAATATGTTCCTCATATAAAAATTACTATCTATATATACTTCCGGTATAACCGGCCAACCGGGAGTGGGACCGAAAGTCGTCAATTACCTCAACAGTGCATATTTTTGATATCATTATTAAAGTAAAAAAGTCCTTCGTCCAAAAAAAATTTTTTTTGTACTTCCGGTTCTGTCCGACCAACCGGAAGTTTTCCAAAATCTATGTAGATCGCAATATTTACAGTGAGAGGAACGGCGTTACACAGACACATCGTTTAGTCATATCTAAAAACTTATTAAAGAAAACTATAAGATCTAGATCGGTCTAAATATTAAGGAAATAGGCATATTTACAAATTTTTTAAAACACAGTATTTCACAAAGATATCAAAGAGACTAATAAAAAAAAATGGGATTGGACCGATACAAATTACATACGTAAGTGTATATATGGAATAATAACGATACTAACATAGTCTTAAGGATTGTTGGAATTAAGTAGCAATAAGCCGGGCACATCGCAGGACTGATAGCTGATGAGGAAGTAAGGACCTAGAGAGGATGCTATGTACCATGTGAGACAGTGCTGGAAGGTCCCCACTAAGTGGAGTGATCTGATGAAATTCGATAGAAGCGTCTTCGAGAAAAGAGAAAGTGAATAGACACTTAATAGGTTAATAAGTTTTAAAACCACAAACCACATCACCAAGTGGGATCGTGGTCAAGCATTAAATTCCATAAAAAAAACCGCTGGATGCAGACTGCTCAGAACAGACTGGAGTAGAAATCTTTAAATGCCTATATCTAACAGTTGGTGTTTATCTGCTAATGATGATACTAATAGTCCTCGGAGATCTGTATGGATGTTTGAAGTGTAATAGAGAATTATTAATCAATTTGGAGTGAAAATATTTGGGAATGATAATAAGAAAAGTGTAAAAAGAGAAATAAACTTGTGACATGGATCGAGCTTAAGTCTGAGAGGCGATGCGTGAAAGATTAGAAGAAATGTTAAACAATAAAAAGAATGAAAGATAGATAAATGCAGAGTGAAAGGAGAACAGTTAGGAAAGGAAAGAGAACTAAGATTGATAGAGAAAACAGAAATAAAGCACATAAAGACCTTTATCTAAAATAAAAAGAGGTTACGCTTATAAAAAAGTTTAAAAGTCTTAGAGCAGGAAATTTTTATAAGCTATTAAACATGAACAGGAAATAACAAGTCATATCCATACATTTTTCTAGAACAATCCATTACAGTGTTGTTGCTGGCGCGTTGCTTAGCGACGAACTCCAGCAACCTTGGAAGCTCCTGAATAAATAACTTCCAAGTAACTTATATTGTACTGCATAATAACATGTTCACTTAATTTTATTTGCAAATTTTTTTTAATTTCGATTTGATTTAAATTGAACCTGAAGCTACTGATCATCTTTTAATCTTATTTCCTCTAAATCTCTTAGTTTATAATACCAAAGCTGATTTCATATAGAAAGTTGCAATCTGTATTTCCAATAAGTATACTAAGTACCAATAAGTATAGCTTCAGTATACGCTGTACTGTTGAACGTCAACACACTATTCGGGTGTTCAATATAACGCTATATAAAATGAAGATTGATCGCTTCCAGTTTAATTTAGTCTTCACACACTATCGGGATGTTAGACGATCCAACTAAATCAAGACAAAGTAGATTAAACTGTCAAAGCATGACGGTGGAACTTTCTGGAAATTTGACAGAATCGTTATAGGGATATATTGAATCATTATTTTAAGTTTTTTTTTTACATATCGTGTAATTAAGATTAGCCTTGACGAGGTATTCTAACATCGCCCACACAAAATAAGACCGACAGTATTTTTTTTTTTAAATTTCCTCTGCGTGTTGTGGGATACGGACTTTGAGGTTGCTTTGAATTTATTTAAATTTTTATTCATATTTCCTATCTTTCAAAGTTCCATCCTTTCACTCTATATTATTATCTTTCTTCCATTCCTTGTTCTCATCCACGCATCGCCTCTCATACCAAAAACCGCCTCATCTTTACAATTTTCTTAACATTATTTTATCTTTTACATTTTTTTCTCTATTTTTATCATCACTTTACTATCTTTAAATATTTGCTTATACGTTTCTCTTATGTCTTTATTCAGTCTATAATTTACAATTTTGTTTTTATTTTTAATTTTACATTCGCTTTGGTACCTTTGTTCATTATTTCACTGACTGTTAGTATTAAGAATGTGAATCCCTTGTCCACAATGATCATCTCCGGGGTGTGATCACGAAGTTCACGTCACCGGGGGACAAATTCCTGGACATGGAAGGCATTGCGTCACAGCCCGCCCACAGCTGTCCGCAGCCGCCCACATTCGCCCACAACGATGAGCAACTGATCAATATAACTAATACGAGACTGTATCAAATGGAAAATGAGGTGTGATAGCATGAATAATAAATAAATAGCCTTTTTATTCAGATCAGCTGATTCTACAATTACATTAATATAGGTACTTTAAAATATGTATTTACTTCTTATTTTAATTTATTTGACCTATCCTATTTTCAAATTTTAGTGTAATATTTGTAATTTTGCAAATCTGTTAACAATTCGGCAAAGGCCTGCTCCAACCTCTTCCACTCTTGTCTTTCTTGGGCCACTCTGTTCATTGTCACACCTGCTACCTTTCTGATATCATCGTCCCATCTTTTCTGTTGACCTCCTCTTTTTCTCTTTCCTTCCCTAGGATATTATTGTGTTACAAGTTTGCTCCATTTCTCGTGTCCTCTTTTCATGTCTCCCGCCCATCGCCATTTGAGTCTTCTGATTTAGTATTAAATCTGTTACTTTCGTCTTATTTCTTATGGTAGATATTTTTATTTTGTCTGATTTCTTTATACTTAGCATACTCCGTTCCATTGCGCGTTGGTAAAGCTCTAGTTTATTTGTGGTATTCTGTGTTAACGCTTACGTTTGGCAACATGAATAATGCTACAATACGACTTTCACCTTTTCTTTTATTCAAAGTAAGTAATAAATTAAAAAAGAAGCAAGATAATGTTTTAGTAACACATTTAAATACTATAACCTATTTCCTAGATTTTAATTGATACCTGAAAAGTATTTAAAAGACTTAATATCTAAAGGTTATACTTTTGTAATGAACTTAACAATTTTGTACAGCAAAATATTTAAAAAAAATATATCATTAAATAAATACAGAATACAAAAACTCATATAAACATATATATGATAATGTATAAATATACATCATTCATACTATATCTAAGAGGTGTAATGGGTCCCACATAACGACAACACCCTATTTCAACAAACGAGGCTCTGGCTCCAAACCAGCATTGGACTAAGCTGGTGGGAAACAGCTCAAATTACTTCACTATTGGTGAAAGCCTATGTCCAGCAGTGGGACGTCTATCAGCTGATAAAGGAAGCATGTCTCATACCTCAGTATATTAGAAAATAAAAGACTTGACCCTTATCCAAAACATTCACAAAGCAATACAACGGCGGTAACAAAAGCATTTCTTCCCAATACCGACAAAGCATATGCAATGTTAAAAAGTATGAAATTAAATCCGCTAATTGTTCAGACTTTAACTGGACATGAGGGCTTTGGCCAATATCTATACAAATTTAAAAGCAAAGACGTTCCGTCTTGTGCTTGTGATCCTAACATTGAAGAGATTATGATGAACCTTCTTATAGATTGTCTAAAGTATTCAAGGCATAGGACAGATATAGAGATGAGAATGGACAAGAATATAAGTAAAGAAAATCTAAGCGAAATAATAATGTCTCGTAATAAAGAAGTACTTTTAAAATTTATGGAAAAGATTACACAGGATGCTGTTAAAAGAAATAAAAGTAATTTACAAGTAACAATGTACACTTATCGGCTTTTGCTATTAGTAGATAAAAATTATAAAAACAAATTAGTATTTTATAAGAAACCAAGGTCTCCGCCTATAGTCCGAGGAATAAAAGAGTATATTCAAATAAAAAAAAGAACAAAGGATTAAATAAAAAATGTATATAGAAAATATTCTTCTGTACATCTTCAAAAAGCCGAAACAAACAATAAATAAATAAGTTACATAAAATACTCAAAAGAAAAATTAAGTTACAAGTATATAAATGCTTAGTAGTAAGCGGAGGATGTAGACACAGGCGGAAGGTTGTCTCCTGCCTCCACGGCAATGTTTAACTATGTGCTTGTTAGGTAGTTCGTAACTTGGTGTGCTTAATCAAATCGTGTAACTTAGTTGCACAGTTTCGGATGTTTGTGCATGTTAAACAGCACAAAATTTGCAAAACCTCGTAACTCGGGGTTCTAATATTGCGATTGCATTGACGCATTGGTGAACTGGAAATTTATAACTCAAATCCGTGGGCAAAGATGCCCACCCGTGAAGAAACTGCTGGTGACTTAGATTCAATAAAACGAAAGTATCCTTATATACAGGGACGCTCAATAGGACACAATGATTGATGATGGTGATGCAGAAGAAAGACAGAATCGGCCAGAGATATCAATTGCGACGTCTTTGTCGTAATTAATGATTCATTAATTTGATTTCCTAATTTAATGAGATGATCAGCTTTGGCTTGGTTCCAGACTACAAAAAGGATACTTCCTTTTAAGTTAATAGGCAATTATTTTATATATATAATGACTCGTCTGATGCTGGGTACGTGGACTATGAAGCCCATTGCCTATTAACCTAAAAGGAAGTATATATATTATGGTCACCATGCAACCAGATCAAGGCTGCTCACCTGATTTAGCAAGAAAATCAAATTATTGAATCATTAATTAGGACAAAGATTTTGCAGATCTCCCAACTGATTCCGTCTTTTGCATCATCATCATCAATCATTGTGTGTTAGATTGAGAGCTTCTGGTTTGTTATTCGGGTTTGTAACCAGTTGGAGCTCTGATCACCTGTTGCTGGTGGAAGTGGGACGCGGAAGTGTGCCGGCGACCGCCCGACCCGGCCCGGTCCGCACCCTCTCCACCCTTTCCCCTCTCACTCTTTCCCCTCTCACTCCTTCGACTTCCCCCTCCACTCCACCACCAACCACCAAACGCTCTCCACGAATCGACTTTGTAATACCAAAATAGGTTACACTGCGTACAAAATTATTCTCTTGATGCAAACTAACATATCCAACCGAACTTAAAGACAAGATCTATCTCTTTATAGAATAGTTAATCCGTTATTAATCTATGTCCTATTTGACGACTAACAATCCATCTATGGGAATTAAAAAAAACATATATTTTAAGTTAATGAATGAAGAAACTGTATATAGTAGCTCGTCAGTGTTGTCATCTATCGCAAATTGGTTTAAATAATTCTTTGAGTAAAAATGTAAATATTTCTAGTTAACTCTATAAAGATATTATTTCATTTAAATATTCTATATGTACACTTACAAATATATATATAAAACAATATTTAATAAAGTAACATGGTGAAACAAAGGCGAACTTAACTCTAAAAAGAGTTCTCTTACAGCATACACAAATAGGAAGGAGAAACTATTTTAATTATTTGTATATGTGTACCGTGTGATAGTAACATATAAGGAATACATAACGCAAGTAATTAAAGTAGTAAATATTAATTATATGCAACTAGAGGTGAAGATAAGTCTTTAACTCTCTTCCTAAAGATAGTTAGGGACAGCGGATATCATGAGGAAAAGCATTCCGGAGTTTCATTAGTTTTACCGTAAAAGAATCAGTGTACCGTTTGTAGGAATGCGTTTGTATTGCGGGAAGTAAAGATTTAGAGGAACGAGGAGTTCAGAAAGGAACGAGATACTAGAAGCACTCACAGAGATATGAAGGAGCGTGAGGACTGGTAAGTAAGAAGTAAAGAAAACATAAAACGTGAATATCCCTCAGCCTCCGAACAGGTGGACATTTCAGTTGAGCCCTGTACACAGAAACTTGATCAATTATATTCCTTTGTATTAAAACTCAATTCGTTCAAGAAGTTAATTATTTAAAACATTCATATCTTTTATATTGATTACTTTTGATTTCTTGTATTGATAAAGTGTCAAAGGATTTTATGCTTGCAATTGTGAATAATCAACCTCGGTATAAAAGGCTTCACCTTTACTGGACAAAAATCTTTTAGGCTTTTGTTTGTTCTATATAAGGCCTTATTTTGTAATAAAGTATGTGACCCAAATGTTGACAGGTCATGATAGATTCTGGCAGTAACTAAACCGTTTCAAGTGTAGGGAGAGACCATCGTGGACTTGAGGAATCGGTTCTTTACTTAGTAACGAAGTGTCCATATTATTCCGATGAAGCTTTCACGGCCATAATGGTGGCCGAAAGCATCGACATCACCCGAAAAAAAAAAAAAAAAAAAACCAT
>DWLS01004595.1:0-13753 GCA_018246255.1 Pachliopta kotzebuea | reverse complement strand
GTCACGCGGTGTACAGCGCAACCCGACGCAAGCGATATGCCAATGCAAGACACATTTACTACAAGAAATAGCCACTGGCTCATCGGCCTTACTAATCACGATATTGCACTTATTGCACTTAGCCATAATGTTGAAAGTAGAATGATACACGAAAATATTAATTACAAAAAATATGTAGACGTGCGACCCGTTCGACAGCAGCGAGGGAACTGTACAATATTATTTTCTTACTGCAATAGGAGCTGTGGTGGTACCTAGATGATCTCCCGCAATAGATACCTACCACCAGTGAAAAGAAGAAAAAAATTTAGCGTGAAGCGAAATAAAAATAATTTAGTAGTATTTAACAAATGGGGCCGAGAACACCAATTTGGGATTTCAATTAATTATTTTCACTAGGGGCCGTTAGCTTTTCTCCGTAAACCATTTATAAAGCCTTCGTCCCGTGCGCTTCAAAGCCTTTGACATTTATGACGAATGTCATATAATACCAGAACAGTACTGTTCGAAAGCGAATTTAATAGCTGAAGTATCAACCTTCTCGATCTCCAGCAACATATACCTACCACCAGTAAAATGTGCAAAGGTAAATGTATCAACTTGCGCTCCGTTGTTATATCCTGTGTTTTTAAACATCCATAATTTATTAAATATCCAAAATATTAAAAAATCTAGATCTTCTTTCAGCAGTATCCTGGATGAGATTATCTATAGCCCGCAGGTATAAAACGGAGCTTTATACGTTTGTGTAGCAAAGGACAACCAGCGTTCCGCAATACCGTTTGTTGGACTGTCCATGTGGAAATTTATACGCAGCAAGGAAAATTCTTTGTGTTGGACAATGGACCGGTTTCTCATCAAATCTTTTTTGTGTTTATCTTTATATAATTAAAACCGTCTAAAGTAATTTTTATTTTTTATTAATTATTGCCATTAAGTTGTTGTATGAATTCCCTGCCGAGGTTTTACCGAGGAGCCACAGAATAGAGTCTTAAATGGGCATGATAAGGTTCTTACGAGGTCGGCAATGTGCCAGTGGTGCCTCTGGTACTGCAGGCGTCTATAGGCTGCGGTAAATAGCATATCACTTTTCATTAAATAAATATCTTGCGCAGACGTTACTATAAAATCTTTATGGAAGCACAATAACAAAGGAGGGAACGAAAAATTTATCAAACTCAATAGTCCCAGAATCGAACCGGAGTCCTCAATGTTTAAGTGGTAAACAGTTGAAACACATTACTATACACGGGTAAAGGTAAAATCAAATAAATCGACTAGACTGACCTTTACAAATTGAATGAACGTCAAACGTTATTCTGTTACGCGGCGCGACATTTACAGAATATTTGGACCTTAAAAGAATATAGATTAAAAATACCCTTTAAATAACTTGTCTTTTTTCTTACGATGCGAGAAAATTAATGAGACGTTAACTTGATGGTAAGTGATAAGTTTGTCCTTTATCAAACCGACAGATTAGTTGAAGGTTTCATTATAATCACCATTGCAGATTATACACTATTGTGGGCTCCTCATAAGCTGCTAAATTATCTGTAAAAAGGTGAACTGCTTACCATTTATCAGTTCTCCCAAATTATATACACCTGGAGTAATTCATCATGACGCATTATCCTTGGAAGCATGTCAGCTATTGTTGCAATATAAATGATGAATCTACTGTACGTGGCGTGAGCTTCTGTAAGGTAACTGCCCGCACAGTAAACGTGATACCTTACTAAATTTAACTGCAGGTCATTTGCCTGAATGCGAAGGTCCTCGTTTTTATTCCAGGACGTGTTGCGGAGTTTGGTTTATGGCAGTTTTTTCCAGACTGTCTGGTTAGATACCACCGGGATGCTGTCTGGATACATAGGACATAGGTCTTTTGTGATGTATTGCACTAAAAACTAATTAATTCTGTCTAATGACTCCCAGCAACTCTTTCCATGTCGTCTGTCCATTTAGTGGAAGGTCTGCCACCGCTGCGTATTCCAGTTTATCACCTTCGTCTTTGTTAATTACTATAACTATCGTACGAGTAGAATAGAGTAAAAAATTGATTAGAGTAATAAAGTGAATTGACTAGATTGAACTGACGTAGAAAATGTTGTAGTTATTGAAGTCATTTAGACAACTAAATGTATTATATCACGGCTTCCTATACGACTCATAACCTTTAAATTGACCTTCCGATTGAATATTTTATTTTTCTTTGAAGCTATTAAGAAAAAACTTGTATAGAGAGAGAAATTCAAAATATATTTTATCTATCGCCCGTCAGCGAAGACAAAGGGCCCTTGATAACGGAAACCTATTTACGTCTGAAAAATCTTAAGATATTTCAATGCCGTGGAATATTTTAGTCGCAGACTAACAGCACTCAATTCTATCTGGAAAAATAAGTGGTCAACATTGTTGTTTGAACTATTAATGTGCTTTTTCTCATAATTATAAGTCTACAGTAGCTTATATTTTAAGGCGATTATTTTAAATAAACATCTCAATTAACGCCATATCGTTATGTGCAAGTACACATGTCATTGATGAAATTTGAACCTGATTTATTTGTTGATCCATGACAATTCCAAGGTCACGAGTATGGATGGTGATTGGTAACTGTTTGGTTAGCGCCTCTTATCTACCTTTTTCTCCTTTTAAGCCTTTTATTTGTTAGTCTGGTTTCATACATTATTACTGGGTTCCGGTAGACATCGTGGGATCGGGCATATTTTTTCATTGACTTTACTGTCAATTATCTTGCTGTTGATAGTGAAACTGATTGGATCTGTTGGTTTATTAATTTTAATATTATGCCAGAAACAAAATTAAGTTAAACTGTACTTCGAGACGTAATCTAAGAAAATAAAACTGAAGAGTCCGCATCAGAGAGAATTTTATTAGGGCGTAAACGTTCCTCTTCATTTGATCAGACCGAAGCAGCCGGGGTGCCGAATATCCGATAAAGCCTCATCTAATCTAATAAGCAAGATCTCACGGCAATCAAAGGGACGAGTGGTGGTGATTATCGCTTAATAAAAAACAATTTCCATTAACTTAATTTACCGACGGTAAAAGTGGTTAAAGTAATTGAGGAAGCTTACTGTTAATCTGATAAATTGATTTCGTGTTAAAATTATTTCAGTTATAATTCTGATGTGATCTTTATTCACGTTGGACAGCGAAATGTGAGATTATAATAGTGATGATAAGGTAAACGTTGATAGTGATGTTAAAATCCATACTTAAGTTGAACAACGGGTAGATGTTGAAGAGAATAAACATATTATGTATACCGAAATATTAAGCAAAGCTGCTAAAATTGCTAAGATAGCTGTGATAGTTTCTTTAACTATAGAATATTCTTATTTATATGAAAGTATCAGTAAATTGTTTACACGATAAGGAAATGGGATATGATATACTAATATCTTATATACATAGATTCATGTTAGGGAAGGAACTAGACATGCGAGTTTAAAGCAAGCGCTTGGCTACTGATGCAGTCAAATGTCCACGACGGGTATATACGTCGCGAGGAGTTAACCAGCTGAACGTTTCTATTTTCGCAGCACGTTTTCATTCAGCGTCATCCAATATTTTATCGGGGCTAATAAATTGAGCGCGCTTTCTTCTTTCAAGGTGGCCCTGACTGAATACAAATCGACGCCGATTCCCGTCCACTGCAGGAGCGGATCGCTCCAATTTCACCGACGGCGGAAAATTTCCGTTAGGGAGAAAGAAAAAATGTACTTTAATGAATTTTATTATTAAGTTTATAATGGATTTCTCTTCTCGAAGATGAGCTTTGTTCTAGAACCTTCCTTCATCGGGGAACTTACAAATGACGAGCTACATGCCTCTGTGACAACATGTGCTGGGCTTTCGATGTTGATTTTTTTTTTAATTCAATTAAGAGGCGAATCAGTCAAGACCTGACTTGACAAGACCTGAGACCTTATCGTAAGTGATACGTTCGCCCATAACATGGCACTGGTTAAGATGGGATACACATCACTACATATCACTCATTACCTTAAAACATAAGTTGCTAACTTAGATTACCCTAATAACCTCCTTAGTTTACAACACCCTACAAACCAGAACATAGTAATGTACGCACAGTATTGTTTGTCGGTTGCAATAGGAACTGTGGTAATACCTACCTAGACGGCCTTAATAACAGAAAACTATCACCAGTATTGTTTAGTCATTTCAATAGATAATTAACAGTAGTAGATTACGACTGCAGTCTAGGGCTATTAAGAATAGGACTAAGGTAGGCTCGTTGTAAAAGTTAACTAAAAAGGTTCACGGGGTGATAAATAAGAAGTCTCATGTTTGTCTCATAGCGAAGGAAACCTTGGGGCTTGCTTCAGCATAATTCAGTTGTTACCTGTGTTGAAGACGACCACGGAGTTCTTGCTTTAATTTTGTGACCATATAAATGTTTTTCCAAATTGTAATTTGAACGGTGATCAGATCTGAACCCGTCTGGCTAGTTACCATCCTTTTTACCTGCCGAAATATCAGAATTATTATATCGTCGATCAATAAATGAGAGACGGAGTATTGACGGCGACCACCTTTCATCATTATCATCATGTACAAAGGTGGTCAAGTAATATGGATGAGAATGGTGTGTTTTGACATCTTAATATGTATGACGGACGGTCACCCATGCAGAGAGTTGTCTGGCAGCTATATGTCGGACCATTTGTCTGTCATATTCAAAGACAGTTGCTTTCAAGAGTAATGATTGATTTTCTGGTGGAACCGAGTTCCGTATGTATTTCGTTTTAGTATATACAGAGAAACCACCTAAATTATGTGGTAGAGAAGAGGCGGTAATAAAATTGTATCACACTTATGGTAAGTCCACCACAGCTTCAATTGCTGCCGAAAAACATTATTGAGCAAACAATACATATATTCTGGTTAGAAGGGTGCTGTCATCATCATCGGCTTGCGGCAGCCCACTGCTGAAAATAGGCCTCTATCCAGGAACGCCACCAGAATAAAGCTAGTGAAATTATTTGATTAAAAGGACAATACCTTATGTCTAAAGGAACTAGCGCAACGTGAAGCTGCCCATACCATATTGACAGGGTTACATTGTTAAGGACGTATCACTTACTATCAGGTGAACGTCTCAAGACTTGAGTTGAAACAGCGATGAGGACGTTAGTAAGAGGGGGTTACAGAAATACTACCACCACGTGTAGCTCCTAATATAACCGTTTCAAGGAAAGGTTTTTTTAAAGTTGCAGGTACGTATTGAATTATAAGCAAAGCCTTACACGATTGAGCCTGAAAATATCCAATTTCAAATAAACGACGAGGGTAGACAGTAATGGATGGGGCCCCCATATCAATTTCATCACCCGTATAATGGATCTTAAATTGCTACAGATAATCTTAACTTGTACATAGTTTCATTTATATCATCATCACATAATATATCATTGTGACATCTTGCTTTGTGACACGGAATTCCTTACACAAATTTCCTCATTTTTGGAGTATGGGTAATGGTAACGGTTTTTGACCGGGCTTAGTAACCTTCCTTGGCCTCTACTACCTCTCTAGTTAGTAGTTGGGCTCTACACTAGTGGACTACTGCGAACTAATGACAATGAAGATGCAGGATGACCACCTGAGTAGCTACAAATGAGAACCATACTATTTTCATTTCCCATTTTTCTTTTCATATTCACTTCCCATTATCGATAAAAAAGGCAATTTTTTGCCTGATGGTAAATTCTGTAAATTACTGATAAATCTGTCATCAATATATATACCTATGTAAACAGCAGTACATATGACTAGATTTTTTTTTGAATCTCGATTTATCTGGTGGTAGGACACTTTTTCCAGGGATTGTCTTTGTAGGTACCACCGCAGCTCCTGTTGCAGCCGACAACACGGTACTATGTAAACTTTACTGTGTTCTAGTTTGAAAGATGCTGTATTATAGTGAAATTACTGGGGTAATGAAACTTAACACCTTACAAATTACTATGTCAAAATGATTTTCTCAAAACTCTCATAGGATTTCGGTTAGTAATAACCACCACGGGCCTAAGCTATATGGTGTTCATTTTCTATTGCTATATTATTGCTGGTGGTATTTTCCTGCAAAAACCTTCTGATAATAAATAAGGCAGGTATTGATTGCGACTTTTTGCATTGTCTGTTATATGTTTGTTGGTAAATTTAATTGTTGCAATAAATTATGATAGCTGTATTGGTATTACATCAGTTGTAGAGAGCACCAACGGTACAATATATACTTTGCTCATTTTCCAAATTCTTGTGACTTCTTTTAATTCTGTGTAGTTAGTAATTTTTTCAGCTATTGACTATTCTAAATTATGGATATTAGAGTTATTATTATTAACTGACCCTTTAATAACTGTAGCTGATCGTCAAGTGTTGGTATAACTTTCTTTCATGTCACTCCAAAGACGGCGGATATAAAAACCGTGCGAGGAAATAAATTGCCTGCGCGACTAAACGCGCTGTTATATGCTATTAAAGCGTTATTTATGGGGTTATAATGATTGGATTTTTCGGTTCGTTTTAGCGTTTATTATAAAATGGGTTATTACCGAGAAATAGCTTTAATAAAATCCTTATTTTTGTTGTTATTATTTGTAGCAAATCCTCTTTACTGAAAGCACTGCAGTTAACATTACCAGTGCTGTTAACATTACCGTTTGTAGCCCGAAATTAAGTTTACATTTAATTTTCTTTTAATCTACATTGAGCTAAAATTTTACTACATAAAGATATAATTTTAAAATAGCATTAGGAGAAATAGCAAGTTGTTTCAGGGTCGGCAACGGTACTGCATGCTTCTGTATGCTACGGAATCTGCTTTCCATTAAGCAGGTCGTAAGCTTATTTGCTACCTTAGTGATTTAAAAAATTAACGGCGATGGATAATTACAACATTAACTAAACGAATTATAGTATTATAATAAAATTTGTAGGAAAATAAAAACTTGTTTATTAAACTTTGAAATATACCATTTCTGATATAAACAGAAATATTAAAAAGAAACACTAGTTAAATCAATAGTTTTTTACGTATGCTAAAAACGTACATCGATGTGGGTGTTAAAAAAATGAATACCCCTCTTTTGTGTTAAATGTTAAGATTTATAAAAAATCACCAGCGGGTAAGATCACCAGAAAAATTTGTAAAATGGCTATTTACATTCGGAAACTACTATTTATTTCTCGCTCTTGGATGACGGCCAGTTTTCGTAATTCACTTCGGAGTCGGTCGGTCAAATCTCCTTTGTAACGAAGCACTCCTGTACGTCATTAGTTTATATTGAACGCACATTTCGTTTTGTACAGATAACTGTGACGACCCATCCATTTAGTTTTACATCCTATTACATCTCAGGATCATACTTTAATAATGTTTTTTTAACCTACAAGGCGACGAGATGAGCGAAGCGGTTCATCTTATGATATGTGATACGTTTATTCATAACAACGTGGTACTAGTTAAGATGATATACACATAGAGATATAAGGTCAAGTCTCGTTACCTCAGTAATTTTACATCCTTACACCCTTCAAACCGGAATCCAGTAACGTAATTTTGTTTATTTCGCCGATAGATCTGTTTTTCTCAACACCGAGGTAAAAGTACCGCGCTCTTTTCCCTCTTCTTCTTAGTTGTTTTAGTCTCGACAGGACTGGTTGAGGTTACTAGGGGATCCACTATCAGGGATTGCTGTCTTTTTCATATATTCGTGCAAAGAGACGTCTACCGCCACTCTGATTTGAGTGATCCACCTCACAGATGGTCTGCCTCGTGCACTAACACTATTTGTTTTTTCTCGCATTACTACTTGCTCTATGGACCTCTACACTATTCCTATAGTATAAAAACTAAAATTTGTAACGAAGCCGACCCCTTCATACCTGATGATGATAAATCGGGTGTGAAGGACGCAGTAGCTTTTGAAATTATTACAGCGACAAGTGATGCTCATAATTTATTTACTAACACAACATTACCGTTACTAAAGTACGTTACACGTGGCAACGAAATCTAACCCAATTTCTATGTACCAAGTCCAGGTGTATTAAAACAAAAATCTCTTAACAATGAACATTACCAAGGTACTTGTGCCAAGAGTTAAATAGCTTGAACCGGTGGTGCTCATAAATGACACTCCTGAAATATCAGACGAGGGTAGACAGTGATGGATGGACATCTTCACAGCGGGCCCACATAAATCGCGCGGGACCGCAGTAGATACACATACAAACATTCATTTATATATTAATTAATATAATTATACTTTTGCGGTGCAGTGACCATCCACATTGAAACATTAAGGTCTACACTTGAATTCTAGACCACATAAATGGTGGCCATAACTCTTGAAACATATTAAATATCATATTTAAAACCTACGAACATAATAGCTTTTCGACAATTGTCCGTATGACATCCGTAATACTTTGGATCGACTCACTATTTTTTCATAGAAACAGTGGGCAAACGAGCGAACAGTACACATAATGGGAAATGATTACTGAAGCCCATGGACAGTCACAATACCAGCAGAGTCCCGATTCCTTTGCCGTCCTTGGAGGAGGAATTGGTACGCTTTTTCCTTGAAAACCCCATGTTATATTGGTTACACTTCACTATTTTTAACTTCACTATCACTTAAAATAAAGTAAAATCGAAGTCACATATTAACTCTATTAATAATATACAATAATATTATTAGTTTACATAGATGTAGTCTTTGAAACATTAACTATAAGAATTTAATTTATAGACAAACAGATCAAACTCGTTCATCACCGGATCTATCTTCATTCTGATATGCTTACTGATGTTAGAAAATATGTATGATATCATATATTATCATTCTTTATAATTTAAATATCTCTTTTAATATTCCCACTGCTGGGACTCGGGGATTTTCTCTTACTAAGATAAAATCAAGGTCATGTATAGCAAGCGCATGTTAAAGGTTTGTTCAATACTGTATTGATTTTATAGCTAAGTACTGTATTTGGTAAATAAATAATTAGTGATGATAATGATAATGATGAAGGTTATTTTATGAGTAACCCAGATATATATGCTCTATTATTAAAGGTACAGTAACCTTCATAAAGGAATGCAGTTAATGTTTGGGTATTTATGATTACTGAAGATATGTGTCTGCTATTTTATAATATTTGTTATTTTGGCTAGATTGACAGCAGATTGTTGTTAAAAGTGACAGAGAAAGCTGCTTCCGGTTTTCTGAAGTAGTTCTATCTTAATCATCTTCTTCAGCAGGCCAAGAGAAGGATGGCTGAGAGAATGCTTTTTGCAGTCTTACTTAGGCGGTCAATAATAACAGAGATTTACCAAAAAGTAGTAAACACCTATTTATTCTTCTGTATTATGAACTCTTCCAGCATAAGATTCTTCTTTTTCTACCATACTTGTAAATTTTTTAATCATTATTTAGAGAATTATTGATAATGTAAATAAGTTACCACATTTCTTCTTACTATCTGCAATACTTTACAACAGATAAAAACTGTTAAATGAAAAATAAATAAAAATTAAAAAGGATGTCTCCTCGGACACGAATAAAAAAAGGAGGTTAAAATAAAAAACAATATCTCCCCTAACTTAATTAAGCGAAAGAGAAAAAACTTTTTTACAAAAATTCTTTAATGTCTAGAGATACTAAAACAGTTTTTTTTACGTCGGCAACAAAAATTGTTTAAGAACAATTTTTTAATGCCACCCCTGTGTTCTAACTTTATTTAGGAATTACTTACACTCAATTAAGTTTTGATACAAGAAAAGTTCATTATACTTAGTTTAGTAGTAGGCTTGTTGCTACAGACCGTCTATGTAGGTACCGCCGCAGCTCGTATATCTACTGCCAAATAGTATGATACATTACTATGATGCAGTTGGAAAGTGCTGCATGCTAGTGAAATTACTGGGGTATCGAGACTTAACCAGTTATGTATCACAGCGACGAGCGCAATGTGATTCTGTCTTTTGGAAAGATGGTATACCTTAACCAGCGCCACGTCATGAGGAAGCGTATCAATTACTATCAGGTGAAACCTTGGCCGTTCCTTCGCCTCATCACATTAAGACGTTAGGTTAAGATTCGTTACCCCAGTAATCTCACTAGCTACAAGACATTTCTAACTGTAACACAGTAACATTCGCACAGTACTGTTAGCCGCTGTGAAGGTTATGGAAATCCGCTGGATTCAGACAGCAAACCGTGGAGATCTTTGGAAGGTGGCTATGTCCAGCAGTGGGCGTTTATCGGCTGATGATGATGATGATGATGACTGTTTGTTGCCTGCAATAGGAACTGCGGTACCTACACGGTCTCGTTGGACAGTAAGATCATTACACTACACCATATTACATTGAGAACGCTTAAAAAATCACTACAATATATCCTTTATTCTTTAAATGAAAAAGGTTTGACAAAATATAAGGAAAACTTATTTGAATAAGTAACAGCGGAGGGTCACGCCGCAAAGGGTTGAGGGTTCAATCTTGTTTACGGATCTAATTCAGTGTACAGATATCTTTTACTTTACACCCGAAAGAAAGTGTTTCAAGTATAAAGTTGTGTGTGTGTGTAACTTAACCGTAAACTTGTGTTATCTGTAAAGGTCCGGATAATAACAGTACACTTTTATATTCGACGAGACGAGCAATTCGTTAATCTGATAGTAAAGAATACTCTTGACTATAACATTGTTCTAGTAAAATTATATACACAGCACCACATTGCGCTCGTCGCCTGAGAGAAAAGGTGTTAAATCTCGTTACTCTAGTAATCTCACTAGAACACAGGACCCTTCAAACTGGAACACAGTAACGTTTGCATATTACAACATCGAAGTACTAAAAATAAATGAAAGATTGTACAACGTATGGTATACGTCGGCTTGTCAGTTTCATATTATCTTACGGCTTTCAATTATAATAATAAATATTACTGACATGTAGTAAGAAAAGTATATTCTTTAAAATATATTCACTAGTGTCGTAATAGGCGACTAAAAATAACAAAAAAAAAATCTATAATGTTTCTGTGATGAACATACTGAGCGTAAAACCAAACACGTGGCATATATAAAAACTACTGCTGAAATTGAGCACATGTCCAGCTGTGGGCAAATCAGTGGGTTAAAATGATGAAAGGTCAACATTTTGAGCGTCGCATGCTTTTAAAATAAATATATGAAGACTGTTTTTGTTTATATAAAATATACTCAGACGGTAAATCGCTTACTTTAACACCGCCTTTAGTGTTTTGGAGGATTATGATGGTCTGTGAGGAGTTTAACTGGAACCGAAAGGTCAAAGCGACAGGCACAATCTGTTGCTATCCTTATTTAAAGGACAATGTCCGTCCGTCTGTCCGTCAACAATTTTCAATTTCGAGAACTACAAGGAGTAGGAAACTGGTGCTGAAATTTGTCATACAGACAGATCTCGCTTAGACAAGATCAGAGCCGTTGGAATTTTGTTGGTATGTGGTCGAGTTGTGGGTTTACAGTTTCAGAATCTTGTCTGGGCCACTTGTGTATACTATCTTCACTAGCGGCATGTTGTTATTGACTAGCGTATCATCATACTGTGAACGCTTTGCTCGTCTCGTCATCAATTCGAATAAAAAAAGGCTAAAGACCTCATACATCATGGTAACACTTTCGGAAGAACTTTGGGTTATTTTAAGCGTAACTGTGTTCTGGTTTAAACGGCGTTAAAAGTGGCTCACGGCGACGAAAGCATATATTGTTTGAAAAGGCCGTAATTGTATATCAATCGTTAACCCAATCTTTGAACGTATGAATAATCTCTATATAATCCTTTTCAGTAGTTGTAACTTTATATCCTTTAAACCCCTTCTTCCTAGTCAACTATATAGCAATATTAAATATCTATATATATATTTAAATACATATATATAAATAAATGTACCAGTTTACTGTGTTTAAACGTATAAATGTGAACGGCCAATGTTTGCATAACAAAATGGCATCCCGTTTGTGAGAATTAACAGTTAACAACGTGTACTATTTGTATTTAATTGAGATCAGAGTTTTAACTAAATAATCCGTTGTACAACGTTGGATTTTATATTAAATTTGCATTTAATATAACTTTAGTATTTTATTTAAAAAAATCATACTTTTAGTCTTCTATAACTACTTTTGTTTATTTAAAAGGCAATTATTAATAATCCATTCGCTTTGTGATGTCACGGTGAGATAAAAATTGTTTTTAAATATATATATTCAAGGAAGGTAATAGTAATATGGCCCAGATTTTTTTAAGGTTAATGGCCATCCGATTTGATACATGGCTATGGTTAAGATGGTACACAGCACCTCATTACGCTTGCCTTGAGTCACAAGGTTTTAAATCTTATCACTTTAGTCATTTCAGTAGCATACAGCACCCTTTCAACTGCATCACAGTAATATTTGCACATTACTATTTGACGGTAGAAATAAAAGCTGCGGTGATTGGTCCGCGGCGAGAAAGACCTAACAGAATTAAATATTATATACTAGTATTGAATTTCTTGCCCCAGCTCATCATCATCATCAGCTGTTAAATGCCCACAGCTGTAAGTAAGCCTCTTACAAAGATCATCATATAGTCCTTTACTTCTAATTGTTCTAGACACCTCCGTTCAGACCTATATATCTATGATCTGAGTGACATGTATGTTAATGTCAGGCATAGCCGATGTATAAACGACGTTTGTGGATCAATTTAAAAACCTACATTGTAGCTACACCTGGCACCGGTCCACGCAATTTGACGTGATCACCACACTCGAACAGACAGTTTTCCAACTCTAATACTACGACACAATACACGAACAGAACTTTATAGTAAATATGATAATACTAAAATTCCAACTGAAACAAAAATAATCAATAAACAGTCTCATAGACTACATCTTACCATCAGTAGTAATCAAAGAAATTGTATATAAAATTATATAAAAAATATCAAATTTTTGATTCGACTTTGACGAATTTAAAATCTATGCGGAGTTGATTTAAAACAATATTTAGTGCCTAGATAAGTACCACCGCAATGCCTAGTTTCATTTGATCCGTTTTGAAGGGTACTGTAGTTAATGAGATTAGTAGTTACAGCACCTTTTCTTCTCGTGGGGGAAATCTTGAAAGGTACTCTGCTTTTGGTGGGAAGTTAGGGTTATGTGGGATTTATACCCACTAAAACCTTAGTCCCCTCGATGGTCATCCTCAGTGCATTGCGGAAGGCCTCGGGATCTCTTACTCGCCGATGAGGAGCTACAGCACCTTACAATACATTTTGTGTTTATAATTTTGACCACCAAGTAGTAATGATCGATGGTATACCATCCTAGGACTCGAACACATCTTCAGCCGATAGACGACGACTGGTGGACATAGGCCACCTGAAATAGTGGGGGACTTAACCCGTTCCCCACCATGCTGGCCTAATGCGAGTGAGTGAAGAGCCAGAGCCTAGTTGATTAACAGTGTGCACAAGCCGGTGAGATTAAGTTGGTTGCCGTGAATTGTTGTGTGGAATCCTTTACGTCCCCCATAATTCTTCTTCTTTCTCCTGCCCTGGTCCCACTTTGTGTAGGGTCGGCACAACATGTTCTTCTCTTCCAGTCTCGCCTATCAGCCGTCATCTCATCGGTTACCCCTTTCTTAC